>JAJDFE020000077.1:0-81967 GCA_021527465.2 Geoglossum glabrum
CATTCATCCCATAATCTGCTCTGACTGCTGATCAAGCACATGCTGTACTAATTCTACGATAATATCCCTACCCCTATTTCTATATCCTTCTACCCAGCGCTCATAGGCCTCGTCAGGACCAAGGACTTCGCCTCGTTGGGGTGGTAGAAGGTGGCGAGAAGGGATTTTTTTTCGATTACCTCCTGAATAGGGGCAACAATAAAGTCGGGTAGATTAGGAGGAGACCACAATGCTATGATTGATGCTGTTCGAGGATATACATTGTCTATTCAAGCCTATATATATGAGAGCATTACTTGAGTCAACGCTGGAGACTGCGCACTAGCATGTCTCCCCATCTCCTAGCCCTCCGGTCCGATTTCCGACCTCCGGATGACCTCGAAGCTCCACCATAGCACCCCGAAAGCCACCCAGACATCCTGAAGGCCCTGCCGATATAGGGAGCCACTACAGAAGAGCGGTGAGCTCTTAGAATGTGGTTCGGGTATCGGACCTCCGGGGTAGTCGAATACGACGCTCGGAAGACGATGTCGATTCTCGTCTGCTCGGAAGCACTCCGCTGAATTAACCCTAAGCCTCCTCGTTGGAGATCGGAAAAGAGTCTGGCTTCCGTTGGATAGTTTCCATTATGCCACAAAGCCAGACTGATAGAAGTCACTGCCCTTTATTAGGCCCAAACTAACAACCTCCGTGGTTAAGACCTGATAGCATTATGATTCTCGGGCTGGATGTCAAGACGCGAAAATGCCTCCCCTTATCCTTGTTCGTACAATCCTTCCCACACCAGTACGGTCTATACCTACATAATCAGCCACAATGCACTAAATGCTTTACGACCAAAGTATACTCTAAATGCAAATATGATGGCAATGACTCCCAATAGTCCCACAAAAAGTCCCTAGTAAACTCCTAATTCGCCTGAACGTGTGGTTTTGCTTTATTAGCTCAAACCCATCCTAGCGTCATCTCCTACCGCCCAGCCGACTTCTTTATCTTGAAGACGCCGGTGGTCTTCACCATCGATCACATTCCCTAAGTCGAAGCTGCTGTTAAAACTGCTACCAGTTCCACTGCCCCTCCTCCTCCTCCGTCTTTTCCTGGAGCTATTACCATCGTCGTCACCAGGTGTCTCTGAGCAGTTTGGGAGGTTGTTTTCTTTCCCTACGACAGTCTCCACCTCGGAGTAAACTACCTCCAGGCTCCTGGTCGAATCCGGCGTTACACTAGGAGTAGCTTCGTTGCTGGTAACATCCTCCACGAGTTCTGCATCACGATACCACTTCCTCCGCCGGGTGTACCTACCCCAGCTGTCTTGGCCTCGACGGCCATCACGCCACTAACAAAAGTACCGTCAGTAATATTACCTCAGTGGGGTGTCAAAGGGGGTGCACATAAATGTACATGTTTGGTGGCTCAATCATTTAATTAGGTTTTCTCTCACCTTGTTGTCATAATAAATCCAGCCGCCCCCGTCTCCCGCTTTTAAGTCCGCGCTACCATTCTTTGGCTTCTTGCCGCGCCCGTCCTCGTCATCCCTAGCGCCATCTATTCGCCACTCACTACCTTCGAGCCACCGCCATCTTGCGCCTCCGCCCTCTACTTCCGGTAGCTCGAAATTATCCTTTGGCGGTGCGGGGTTTAGATGTTCGTCGGTCCATGCAGCCCGCTCATAGGC
This sequence comes from Geoglossum glabrum, assembly GCA_021527465.2. Lineage (NCBI taxonomy): Eukaryota > Fungi > Ascomycota > Geoglossomycetes > Geoglossales > Geoglossaceae > Geoglossum > Geoglossum glabrum. The sequence continues at coordinate 1,676 of JAJDFE020000077.1, forward strand.
GAAAAGTGAGTAGGTCCATCCGATACCTAGCCATCGCCGCTGGTTCTCATACAATATAAATGTAAACCGAACCCCTGGAGAACCCGGCCTTCTAACCACATTCAATAAAGAAGCGGTAGCGTTTGGGTTATTCGCGGACACGTCTGTTAGTGGTGACCGAGATCGCTTCCCTAGCGCCGGTAGGCCCTGTCCCGGGATTTCAAACGTGAGTCCAGTCACCGTCGTGCATAGACTTCGAACCACCGCAGAGCGCCATACGATCTCCCGTGATACGCGAGCGGGCCGGGAGTGCCAAGTGAGAAAGATAGTACCAGTAGTGAGCACGATCCGCTTTGTGGTGATGATACGAAGCGGTGGAAGGGTCAAAGCGATCCACAAAGGTGTGATTAGGAGGATACGAATGAATAGGGTGGTGAGAGCGGGTCTAGTAGTCGCAGAGGTTGCGGTACGCTGGGTAGAGAGAAAATCGGTAAATCGTAGTAACGGCTCTAGAAGCACATTGCATCTAGAAGTGAAGTCCTTGAGAGTTTCGACAATCTCATCCAAGCTTTTATGATGCCTTGTGCTTGATTCTGACTCTCTCCTAGCATGGCTATTCTTCACCTTTTCACCCGTCCAACCCGTTGACGATAGCGGAGAGTATCTGCGGGCGTACATCCCCACTATTATCCCCGAAACGACCACAACGGGCCCTGCAAGTCGGAGCACAATGTCGCCATAGAGTACAGCAGCCCAGAAGGCCGCAAGCAGGAGGAAGCTCTCCCACGGGTCCTCGCTGGTCCATGATATAAGGCCTGCGAACTTATTGAGAGGTAGCAGAAATGGGTGTGAGTATGCGAGAACGCGAGTTATCTGTGGAGGCGTTGCAACCAGCAGAGGGGATTTTTGATGCACCAAAATTGTGGCGCGTTGCCTTGTGACAGATGAGGAGTGCGACACAGTAGCCGGAGAGAAGGAAGCTATTGTGGGTGGGTTTGGGTCCTGGGCTGGATTCGGAGGCCCGTCCGAGAGAGGAGTTGAGACTGGAGACATCGAAGCTAGCCACGGAATGTCTAGTCGTACGACAAACTCGTAAGTAAGATTCTAGACGCTCTTTCTACGGAGGACTGCGGCCGAATGAGAGCGTTTCCAGAAAAATGCAAAGGCACTTTATTCTGAAGTTCGCAGCAAACAGTAGTCGCTAATACGCACCAAGTGCAGCCATTCAAAGTGCAAGATTCAGCATCCAAGAGTCGTCATCGCTTGTCCTCAAAACAGGAATCTACTCCGCAAGACGGACAACTTGTTGCCTCGCTATACTGTAGCGGTGATGGAAGGGAGCGGGGTGTATAACGAGACCATACTGAGAGCTCGGGGTCATATGCGTTCTTGACACCAAGGGCGCCACGCCAGAGCTGGATTTCCCATGCAGACGTGGCGAGCAACTCGACATGTGAATATCCAACTTCCATAAAGGGAGTTCATTGGATGGCAATATATTTGTAATAAAACGCTCCAAATAGTATGCAGCGTCATAATATAATTATAAAATGAGAACAAATCGATGGTCTTGGTAAATATGCATGCTTTCCAGATCACGTGGTGGGATTCCCGAAAGCTCACATCTTGGGAAAAAAAATTATCGCGGAGACATCATCGGTGCAAGACCCTACGGCACGTTCTGAAGCCACAGCCCTACAAAAGCATATCTTTGGGCTCCCCTAGGTCTAATGGTATACCCTTCCTCCGTGGTTCCTCTTTCATTGGCGAATTGAGGAGGTACCGCTCATAGAGAGATACTGAAACTAACGACCTTTTACTAGGCCCATCGGATCATAACTCAGGTGGTCATTACCGGATCAAGAGTTCTCGGTCGTGCCTTTCTAGAGGCCTACAAACAGGCCACTGCCTCCCACAAATATGCGCAGCAAGCTGCGAAAAACCCAGGCACAGCAAACAACTTTGCCTCCTCAGGCCTTACCCTCGACGAGGCCTGCAAGATTCTGAACGTAGCGCCACCAAAGTGTGGGAAGGTGGATATGGAGGATGTAATGGCGAGGTTTAAGAAACTGTTTGACATGAATGAACCGAAGAATGGCGGGAGCTTTTATCTCCAAAGCAAGATTCTCAGGGCGAGAGAACGGATAGAAATGGAAGTGAGAGAGGCGGAGCGATTGGCGGAGAGAGAGAAAGAAGTAACAGAGGGTTGGAAACCCAAGATATACAAAGATCGGTAGCTGGCGGGGCGGGCGTACTGAAGAGGCCATGAACCGGTGAACGACCGTCGGTATGTGCTAGGACGTGAAATATAGGGATGCCGTTTTGGCGCCTGCAGTTTTCCAAAGCAACTGATGTCGAGGGAAGCAAAGACACGCATGAGCGATTTCAGCGAACTTGTTTGCGGCATTTTCATGGCGTTATTGGGGACCCTTATTTCGACCTGTTTATATTCGATTCCTTATCCACTCCTAACTCCTCGCAGACATCCTTTTCCGTATCATGCTGCTGTGTCGGATTACCACCGCGATGGTATGGGTGCTATGATTTTCTATTTTCAAGCATCCCATGGGTATGTAAAAATAATTTTTGTCTCTAACGGAGGTCTTGGCCTGTACCACCACTCTTCAATTCTCAACTCTACTCTTGTAAATATGCCTCTATGTCCCTAGATGAAAGGCGAGGGGCTACAAGCAAATAGAACGCCTACCTACCTCAAGCAATTCCGCATTATGTAGCAAAAGCCCCGTCCCTAGTGTTAGGTACCGCAGTGTCACCACCCTTAGGAAATGTAGATTAGGATGTAGAGTACATGATTGCTAAAGCCACCGCTCTTCTAAAGTGGGACCCAACGTGAGTGAATTTGGAGAACTCGTTGCATTAGCGGACAGCAGCTTAGATGCGTAGCAATTAGTTATCACCTACAATACGCTAGGATATTTCTCGTATGGTAGCAAACCATGCTTCACCCATGTTAAAGTCCCTCAGGCCAGAGCCCCGCTTTACCCAACATTTGCTTCTCAAAAACCCACATAGGGCAGCCAATCGCAACAACTATGCCTCGAACTTCGCCCCCATTGTCTTCAATCCTGCCTCCACTCATCTGTGGCACAGCGACCTTCAACTCGCTATACAACCCGGACCCATATGCACTACCCACCGCCTCGATTATACATCGCGCTTTTACACTTGGGATCCGGGCTTTCGACACATCACCCTACTATGGGCCATCAGAGGAGCTACTCGGAAAAGCCCTCGACACCCCCTTCATCCGCAAGTATTTCCCGCGTGGACGCTACTTCCTCCTTACCAAAGTTGGCAGAATCGCAGACTCAGAATTTGACTATTCACCCGAATGGGTGCGATACAGTATCCATCGAAGCCTCAAGCGAATGATCACCACCTACCTTGACGTTGTCTACTGCCATGATGTCGAATTCGTACCCCCAGCGGAGGTTCTCACAGCGATCCGGGAGCTCCGGAGGATCCGTGACGAGGAGGGCTCGATAAGGTACATTGGGATATCCGGTTACCCTGTCTCTTTGCTTTGCGAGTTGGCGGAAATGATCTTGCAAGAGACTGGAGAGCCACTCGATGCAGTGATGTCATATGCAAATTTCACACTTCAGAACACCATACTCAGCTCAACAGGAGTAGCAAGGTTTAGAGATGCCGGAGTCGATACTGTGCCTAACGCCTCTGTGCTGGGGATGGGCCTCCTCCGCAGAAGCGGTGTGCCTATTGGGGGCAAGGGTGACTGGCACCCAGCTGAAGAAGGCCTTCGACGCGCATGTTATGAGGCTAGTGAGTTCTGCGACAAACACGGCGAGAAGATAGAGTGTGTTGCGATACGCTACGCAGTCGAGAATTGGATACAGGAAGGCAGTTCTGTGGGATCTAGAGGTGATCCTGCGTCCGGTTTGCCAATCGATCAAGAGACCACGAAGCTAGGTGAGGGTCGTAGACTTGGAGTCAGTGTCATAGGCTGCAGTACAATTGAGGAGCTGGAGGAGACAATGCGACTCTGGCATAACATCTTGGACGGTCTCGAAGGTGGGTGGAAGGGGGATCATGAGTGGAGCGTAGCAAAGAAGAAGGAGATATCAACCCTTGCGGCTGGTATAAGAGAGGTTTTAGGCAAGTGGGTGGACTTTGCATGGCCCAGCCCTGGCCCTGGCTATGTGAACGTAAGAACCCCCTTGGCGAGAGAAGCAGAGATGCGGAAGGAAGGCGGCATCTCCTAATCGCACAGATATTATATACCTCTTCACCTTGCTCTTGGATGACTACAAATAAGGACGATAGTTTGTGGGGAGTAGCGCGTATAAAATGCAGGCACATGAAGAGGAGAAGAACACGTATGTAGCGCTAGAGATCCTGCCTATGGCGTGGTGTGATATCAGGTGTGGCGGATTCCTAGTCAGTTCGATAAGGCCGTTAAGCCGCCTCCTGCACGCGTCTTGCATCGCATCACCCGCACTAAGCTGGATCTCCACCGCCTCCGCGCTGGCCTGCGAGGTCAGCAAACGCGCAAGAGATAAAACCGGCTTGCCCCTTTCAACACACATTCCCCCCTTCCCTTACTTCTCTCATACGGTATGCCTTAGCCTGAGCTGCGTTGTCCCGTCAGTGCAGAGTACTTCTGCGACGACGGAATTGTTTGCAAGCATTCTCCCAGGCTTGGCAATTTTCTGTGGCCACAGCCCTTCGGTCGCGGGTCCGCCAGCCAATCGTCGTCTGTCTGACATAAGGACTTACCACCAAGTTTGCGTGTCTAAAAGGACCTCGCCAAGACGTCACATCGCCGTGGTGCCGATCTGATTGACTCGCCCGCGTAGGATAGATGCTTCCAGGTAGTAAACTGGGCCGACCGTCCGTTTACCAACTTTTGAGCTCGCTGGTCAGTTGACGTGTGACCGGTTTAACGCATGCTCTTTACCCCACGATCTTATGAGGTTCAAGCGAGAATTTCACGCCCTAATCGTCTGTTGCTGACTGAACGACGAGTCACCTCTAGTACCTGAGGAAGGGGACATAGCGTGCCAAGTGCGTTCTTCTATCCTTGGAACCCAACACCTTGTCGTGCGTTTCTCCGCCTGCTGTGTTATTCCAGCCATTAGTATAGCGATATGGGAAACACATCGACCAAAGAACACCGCCAACCTTCCTCTCCGTCATATCCTCACCCTACCGGAACAAGTCACGATCGGTATCCGGTGCCACCACCCTCATCTAGCCTACCTAGTCCAACGTCTCCAGTCGATCGGCATGCACCTACTCACAGCTCCCGTCCCGGCCGGAATAGGCCTGATCTCTCATTCTTGGGGCTGGGCGGAAGCTCGGGTGGCAGTGCGGATAGGGATCCCACTACAACTGAAGGCCGAAGAGAGACAAAGGTCGAGAGAGAGGCACGAAGGGCAGAGAGAGAGAGGATGGTTCGGCAAAAAGAACGGGAACGGAGTATGAAGGAAGAGAGTGTGGACGGTGGTTATCTTGTCACACAAGGGGTTTATACAGGTACCGAAGACTTCAGCAAAGCTGTTGTACGGCAATTAATGGTAGGTGTTACTAGTCGGAGTTCATGTAGTCTCGACACTAACTTTAAATGATAGATTGAACGACGACTTGCCCCATTTTTTAAGGGCTTGGATAATCACTTAGACTCATGGAAGGATCATCAACTAGTTGCTGCCGTCAGAGGCCTACCCATTCCTGCTGCCAGAGATGACAGTGAAATAGAGGATCCGGCAAAGTCGACCAAACTCACATCGCAATACCTCACTTCCCTAACTGTTCCTATTGCCACAAGATCTCGAGCACACTCATATACGTCTGATTCATCGTCGACGCCACATTCTCTATTCTCTCCACCATCAACTATAACACCTCCCCTCCCTCCCTCACCATCTCAATTCAGGCCTCGCTCCAAGACGATAGCCTCGCTCACGACGAAGAACACGGATGCCGATATGACACCATTAGAGGTTCATTTGCCCGACGATCCCTATGTAGACGGAAGGCCAATCGAAGCTTTCCTGTACAAAGAGGCAATAGAGTGCCCAATTTGCTTTCTTTACTATCCTCCTTATCTCAACAAAACCCGGTGTTGCGACCAACCTATCTGTTCCGAATGCTTCGTCCAGATCAAGCGCCCGGACCCGCATCCACCTGAGCACGGTGAACCAGCTTCACTCACTGGAAGTGGCTCGTCTGCACAGGCCATGGAAGATGGAGCACTTGTCTCAGAACCAGCCGCATGCCCATTTTGTGTGCAACCTGAATTTGGGGTTACTTTCGAATCACCGCCATTCCGCAGGGGTTTGGCGTATGCAAACCAACCACCCGCTCATCCTTTAGCGGGTGCTTCGTCTGCGATGTCATCTTCGTCTTCTCTATCGTCATTCCCTGGGAGTGGGTCTCCAATGACACCAACCTCAAGGCGACGAACAACTTCCATATCCGCTGGCGCTTCGACTGTGATCACCACCGACAGGATTCGACCAGATTGGGCTCAGAAATTGGCCAATGCTAGAAACCATGCGGCAAGAAGAGCCGCGGCAGCGACTGCGCTACACACTGCTGCCTATTTGATGAATACTAATGCTAATGAAGGTAGAGGCTTTGGTGGTTTCGGCAGACGTGGCGGCCTAATGCGTAGATCTGGGCTGGGTAATGATAGTCCAGGCAGCGCTTCAGGGGCAGGAACCCCTCGGGGCGCCGAAGAGCGTATTGGGTTCGCAGCCCTCGCCGCGATGACCGACAGGCAAGGCTCCTCTAACAGCCGGGGTGATCTTGGTGGGTTTGGAGCCGCTTTTGCAGACGGAATATTAGGTAGACCCGGTAGCGATCTGTCCGCAAGACGAAGAACTAGGATGATGGATTTAGAAGATATGATGCTTATGGAAGCTATCAGACTAAGCTTAGCCGAAGAGGAAGAGAGAAAAAAGAAAGAGGAGAAAGAGGAGAAAAAGAATGCGAAGAAGAGGGAGAAGGAAAGCAAGAAGGCCGCGAAAAAGGGGTTCAATTTAGGTACCGGAAATGAGAGTTCATCATCAGCCCCTCCCGCCATCTATGGCTCTGGCAACGGCTCTTCTTCAACCCTCGGAGACATTGCCTATGGAGACAGCAAGGGCAAAAGCGTTGACCGGAGCGGAACCAGAGAACCCGGTTCTGTTTCACCAACACCGAAATATGCCGGTACCGGGGAAACGTCTTCCAGGATTAAACCTCCACCTTCACCAACGGGTTATGCTTCCTTTACACCTCATGGAGTGAACGATTCCGGCGACTATCCAATTCAACCTCACCACCTTCATCCATCTGCGCAAAACAGCTCTCAGCCTTTTCATCCCTCTCATCTCAGGAAAATGTCGAATACCTCATCCTCAGCATCATCCTCCATAGATTCGGCGGCTGGATCGCTACGAAATGGACTTCATGCCTTTGACGGTTCCCCAAACACCAGCGGGCTAAGCTTAGGTTATGGCCCAGCAACATACGATCATGCTGACTCATTCCGGTCCGCCACGCCCTCCAGTGGAGGTGCAGGGACGGAGCCAATGTTCAACTTCAGAAGCTTAGCAGCTGTGATTGGAGATGAAGAAAAGGAGGCAGAGGCAAACCACATCGAACGTTCAATAGGCGCCTATGAAAGCACTATCGGTAAGGCAGGCGAGAGTTCAGACATGCAGCTCCCCCCGCCCACTGAGGAGCATACCATGGATGATAGTACAATTACTCTCAAGGCACTTGCTTCCAGCACTAGCATTGCCAGTGCTGAAGGCACTAGATTGAAGGGTACTACGGCCACTCGGCCGGAAATGAGACTCACAACTAAGGAAGAGAATGGGAAGGCTATTGGAAGCGTCGAGGTTGTTGCTAAACCTCCACCTCCCGCTACCGCAGGTTAAACGAATGACTTGGTAATAGACCCGGTAATAGACTATATATATGGTCATACACATCAGCGATTCCCCACACCGACTCTACAAAATCTAACCACCAGCATGGACTAGGCCTAATCTAGACTGGCCGAGCAATTGTTTTTTTTTTTTTCCATTTTGTGATTTTCTCCATGGAAGGTTGGTTTTTCTTGCCTTGGGCAAGCCCAATTGGAGAGCCGCTGGGCTTCATGGCGAGGCGTTTTTCGAAGGATGCAGCCTGTTCTGTGCCATTTCGCTTGTTCAGGAGACACATGTATGTATGTACAGGACAGGGCATACACACGACAAGATTTGGGTTGGTCCCCAGCAAGAGACTCGATAGAAACACTGCGTGCGCGTTAGTATAGGCAATTAGTACGCACCCCATAGAAGGCGGAGGACAGCACTGCACTGGCCCAAGTGACGTAGTGTGGCGCTCAAATCGGGAAGAGTGCTGGAATGTTCGCAACCGCGCAACGGCGAGATGACGTACGCCGCCCCAGCCACAAATGTGCCGCGGTGTTGTGTCTAACCCCACCAGCCAGAAGCGCCTAGGCAGCCCACAGCCTACGCAGCCTACGCAGCCTACGCCGTCAAGCTATTGCGTCCTTTGCGTTCCTCCCTCGCAAGCCAGTTCTTTCCAAAAGAACAGGACCAGAGACCCAGGTATAAGGCTCGCTTTCGCCCGCCAGTCCGCCCGACACAATCCCACCCTCAGCATCTCACATTCCGTCCCAGCCAGATACCACCAGATACTACCCCATCCATACGCAGAAAACAAAGCCGCATCGCCAACATGTCGACTACCGTCCACGTCAAGAACATCTCACACCTGACTAGTGACAAAGAAGTGGGGGATTTCTTCAGTTTCTGGTATGCTATCTAGCAGATGCCTCTTCTAGTGGTGCAGGTGTATTCCCGCCCTGCTAACCCTATCTCTGCCGTGCACAGCGGAAAAATCACCAACGTCACGGTTACGCCTGTTTCGGCCGATCCAGAGAGCACCAAGTCTGCTGCTGTGACCTTTGAGAAAGATACGTAAGTCTTCCAGAGGTTCTCCCCACCCCACCGACGGCACGAGAATCAGGTATCAGGAACACGGGTACTAACCTCGTCACAGCGCTGCCAAGACTGCGCTCCTCCTTGACAACAGTGAGTTTTGTATCACCACCCACCACTGATGGCGAGTTTGCTTATCCCTCCCTTAAGCCCAGCTCGGACCCAACTCAGTCCAGGTTACCGGTGCCGCTGGCCTTGACGAACTTGCGTCTGGACAAACCCCGACTGACGCAGCCCGAAATGACGGCGAGCTCGACCAGGAAGACAAGCCCCGCTCTCGCATCATCGCCGAGTACCTTGCCCATGGCTATGTAGTCGGAGACCAGGCAGTCCAGAAGGCAATCGAGCTTGACAAGAGACATGGCTTCTCTAACCGATTCACCGCCGCACTACACAATTTTGAGAGCAAGTACCACGCCACCGATAAAGCCAGGTCAATGGATACTACCTACGGCGTCACCGAAAAGGCCAACGCGGGCTGGCGTAGCCTGAGCCACTACTTTGAGAAGGCTCTCGGCACCCCCACTGGCCAACGAGTTCGATCATTCTACACTGAGGGTGAAAAACAAGCCCTCGACATTCACAATGAAGCCCGCCGCCTCGCCAATCTCCGCAAATCCGAGGCTACTGCTGGAGGAATCCCCGCTTCATCAGATACCAATGAGAAAACAACCTGTAAGTGCGGTTCTATTAGTGAGCTGTGTACCTGTCCTGCCGGGAGGTGCGGGTGTTCCGATTGCCCAAAGGTAGATGTGAAGTTGGTGGAGGGCACTACGGGTAAGACAACATGCAACTGCGCTGGCAACGCGGATATCTGTCTGTGCCCGCCGGGTGCTTGTGCATGTAGTGGGTGCGCTAAGGCAGATTTGAAGCTCGTTGAGGGCACTACGGATAAAACGACATGCAATTGCGCCGGTAACGCCGAGATCTGCCTGTGTTCGCCGGGTGCGTGCGCATGTAGCGGATGCCCTAAGGCTACAGAGGAAGCGAGGCACGGTAGAAGTACGTGCGGTTGTGGTGGCGATGCTGCTACATGCTCTTGTCCGCCGGGAACGTGTAACTGCGGGAAGTAGGGGTCAAGCGCTGGAACGAGGTCACATGGGAACAGACTCCTATCATTGGGATTTGCTCTCATTACTGTCCTGCTATTCGTTTTGCTATTGCCCTTGCCCGTACTGACTTTGCGCGTGTGCTTTACCACAAATAGCACCCCCCCAAAGCTACCATGATGACCAAAGTGCTACCACTACCCTTCCCCCTTACTCTGAAAATCCTGGACCCTATGCTTCTGGTGGACAGGGCAATGAGTCGCCTCCTTATGGAGAGGACAAAAAGTCGTGAGGGGCAATAATAATACGGAGGTTTTCTGGGACGCGGTTAGTTGCTGCATTCTTTTTGCTTCACTTTTTTTTTTTTTTTCATTTTCTGCCTCTTTATTTTGTGTCGAGAGGGTTTGGTGCTGTGGTGACTATTGCTCTAACTACCTCTCCTTTAAATTTCCCTTATTATAAAGAAAAAGGGAGAGACTCGAGATTGTGTAAAAAAATTATATGATCTATTTTTCGCTATAGACTATTTATGTTGTATTATGCTCACTAGACACCAAAGCCGGTTTTTTTCTTATAACAGACGAACGCCCCAAAACACGAATGAGGTTTGTTTTTTTGTTTTTTAGCGAATAAGAAGGGAGGAAAAGGGGAGGAAAGGAGAGAAAAAGAGTGTCTGTGTGTGTGTATGTGTGTGTGTGTGTTCGTCCTTGATTCAGACAAGATATTACAAACTTTTTTTTTTTGTATTTTTTCTTTCTTTCTTTTCTCTTTCCTACCAAATCCCCGTAACAACGCCGCCGAAAGTAAAGGGAGGAAGGGAGTTATGTAACAGAGACAAGAGACAGAGAGTATGTGTGTGTGAAGGAGAAGGAGAAGGAGAAAAAGACACCACCAACAAACCCCCCCCTCCCCCCCCCCCTTTTTTTTTCCCCACCACACTTTCTCAGACCAGTCCAGTCAAACAAATCACCCCACCTTCCCGGCAGAACTCTCTGCCAGCGGGCCGCGGGGGTTGCTTTCCTCCCTCCACTTTCCTTCTTCTTCCCTTCCTTCTTCTTCTTGTTCTCCCCTCCCCTCCTCCTCCCTCGCAAGATACCCCGCGGTCTTGCCCACAGCGGGGGCTTCCTGCTGCTGGCGGCCCGGCTGGCGCGAGGGCGACGGCGATTGGCGGCCGGGGTTTGGGGCGGACATTTTTTCTTTTTTTTTTTTGCCTCTTTCACTTTAATGCTGTCTTTCGGATGGTTTTTTTATGCGGTCTTTTCCCGATAGTGGTATTCTCGCCCCCCAATACTGTTTGAGTGGCTGGGTGGAAATGGAGTGGATTAGTCTCTTTTTTTCTCTTCTTTTTTTTCTTTCTTTCCGAGGGATGAGGGATGAGGAGTGGGGGAATTTGGTTCGTACCTGGTATAAAGCGGATTGTCTCCGGATTGCGTCCTGATTGTGTGTGGGACTATATGTGTGGGAGTGTGTTTGGGGCGTGTATGTCTTCTGAAAATGCTACGGAAACGCTTTATTTAAACACGTCAAAGTCAGGGCATCTCAAATCGCCTGTGATGTCATTTGTACGTGGTGGTTTTCCCGCCCATGACCTCACTTTCACTTGGCCCTTAGATATTGAAAACTAAGAAACTAAAATCCCAAAAGTGGCAAGATATTTCCCCAAGTAGGAGGTTTTTTTGGGGATATGGGAGTTTCATTACTAATTCCTTCCTTATACTTGGGGGGGAATGTATCCTGTTGAAGCCAGACAACCAAGCATGATGAAAAGACTATTGCTTGGACCACTCCCCCCGCTTATGGCTCCAATTTGAGGGCATTCGACCCGACTACCTAGTCGTTCACGATAGGAGTTCCTCTCTCCTGTCCCATGTGCCCGGACTCGGCGATATATAGTGTGGGACGGCCTCCGTTGTTTGGCATTCTGAAGGTAGTCAGACAGGCACTTACCCAAGAACATACCTGCTTCCTCGTCACTCCTTTCCTCGATATCGATAATAACAGCATGATGAAGTCTCTTGATTTCGACTATATTCGCCAGGTCGAACCCGAGCGGAACTATTTTGTGTTCGTGCGCGATGCGGGCGGTAATCCCGACTCGGAAGATCTCGCGAGTTCTCAGGCATCGCTTGCCGCTGCGGTCGCTGGGTCGGCCGGCGGTAGCGTCGCACCTGTCAAGCAGGGTCAATTGGCCGATGATGCTGACTGTTGCAAGAGTGTTGTGGGTAGCCGAGTACTGCTTGCGTTTGCTTTTTGCTTTACCACTGACTCATTAGTAGAATGTAGATGCAGATGACCTCTGGTATGACATCTCTCTCCACGATCAAGAGAGCATCTACGACTTCGTTCCTGTCATTTGGGAAGATGTGGCATTAGCAGAGGGAACCCTGACCTTGCCCATGAGCACCAGCGAGGACAATAATAGTCTCGATGAGGGATGGGTGTTTGCCGAGTGTGAACGGGCTGGCCCAGGTGGAGCCGAGAGGGAAGGGGGCATCACTGAGGATCTATATGATACCCCAAGAAGCCACCGCTATCTATGTAACAGCACGGGGCAGTACGATAGCGGGAACGGAAAGAGAGCGCAAAGGGGGAAGCTCGGTCTAGAGTCTAAGAAACTCACCGACAACACCAGGGTGGCGATGTGGTTGGCAGACCTCCCAACGGGCTGCTCCGACGCAGTCTGTTGAAACCACAGAGCCTTCGTCGAGCCCTGCACCTGATAATGCATATTGAACATTCATCTAGAGCACTTCGGCCTGCCCGATGGGCGACTGTAAATAGCGTGCCGTGCGTGGTGCAGAGGACGCGGCATTGAAAGGCGACCCCACCAAACCCCCACCAACGAGCGAGAGCCCCATGCACCAAACCGGTAACTTGTCCTACCCCTTGCATCGCGTCTCCTCCCAGCAGAGAGGGACTTGCTGGAGATCTCTGTTTTTTTCCGCTGTGCCGCGGCGTGCAGCCTGCCATCCTGCCCACTGTCCAGGACCGTAGGAAAGGAGACATCGCGGCTGCCACTTCCCAATCCAATTGCAGAGTCCCGACGGTGTGCGTGCGTGCGTGCGTGCTGCTCCCACCAGTCGCGCGTCACCTGCTGCCTCCTGTCGTAAAGGGCGACTGCATCGCCCTGCCCTCAGCCTGCCATCCATAGTTTGCCTGTCTCACGTGCGGTCAGCGCTGGCAATAACGCGTCAATTCCTGCGTCGATTCCTCGGCTTGTGCTTTGCGACGGCTTCCGTCAGCCTAACGTGAGCTAACTCTAGCTATGGCTCCGGATCTGAACTCTGTCTCTTCGCCTTCGCGGCAACAGCAACTACAGGCACAACAGCTACCGCCAACCTCCGCTCCTTCAAACCCTCCTTCTACGACATCCTCGCGCCGGACCTCACAGCTCATGGGCCCTCCGCCGCCGCCCCACTCTCCACTTGCAGGCTCGTTCCCTACTTCTCCACTGCCGTTGACGGCGGGCTCTGTCCCGACGATGAGTGGGTCTGGATACGGTGCTTCTGCGGGCCCAGGGGATAACTCGGGGGTAGGGACGGGCCCAGGGCCGATGAGGCATCCGCGACCGCTGACAGCAGCGGATTTACATTTGCAACTCGAGAAGGAGCAGGAGGCTGTGGTATATACGGCTTTTTTTTTTTTTAAGTTTATGGCAGTTTGATTTATAGGGCTGTTGCTAATTTTTGTTTCTTTAACAGGTGAATCGGTTGACGAGAGAGTTGTCTATTCTGAGGGCACAGCAGTCAGCGTCTGTTGTCTCTGCGACGTCCTCTACGTCCGCAGGGTTGCCAGATCCAGTAGATCATAGCAGTACTAATCATCTTCTCTCGGGCCCTTCTCACCCTACTCCTTCGCAGAGACGCCATCACCGCTCGTCGTCTAGTACGAGCGCCCGGAGCATCAATACCACTGCAACCACCGGGACCAGCTTAACGGTCAGCACAGCAGGTTGGACGACTGCTGGCGTTGCAGGCAGCGTTGGGTCTGGGGCGCCAGGCACCCCAGGAGCCGTCTACATGAGTGCGCCGTTCTTCCACACCTCCGCCGACCGTGCCAGAGAAGGCTTAAGCCGCCAAAACTCCACAGCCTCCTCCATTATCGGTCCCCGCTCCGGCACCTCCTCCCCAGGCCCGCACGGGCCTGAGCACCATCCACACTACAGACACTCCTCTCACTCTTATCCTGCACCCCCCTCCTCCGTTCCCTCCCTTCACGGCACCGACGTCATTATCTCCCCCACCATCTCCTCCGCTGCTGCCACCTCCCGGTACGAAGAGACTGCCCAACATCGCGCTGAACTCGAAGCCGTAAAACGCGAGAATGAAGCGCTGAGACGAAGGATTAAAGAATTAGAACGCGTGATTAGTGTGAGGAGACAGAGTGGAAGTGGGAGGGAGAGGAGCGAGAGTGTGAGTACGACGGCGAGTATAGGGGGAAGAGATGCTGGTGGGGAAAGGGGAAGGGGAGGGCTGAAGGAGGGCGATGAGGAGGCCGTTAGAGTTGGAGAGAGCGCAGGCAGTATGGGGTTGGGTGGGGAGGCTTAAGTTGAGGTGCTAGGAAATGTGGGGAGTCGCTCTTCGGTCGCTCTTTCGAGTTATGCTCTTGCACTTCGCCGATCTGTGGATTTAATTCTCACCCTTCCCCAGTGGAACAGCGAGAACCCAGGAAGGTAAAATTAAAGCAGGAATCAGCGTTCTCCCACTCCACTCTTTTATTCCCTCTAACCCCCCTATTTCTTACGCCTCCTCTTCCCAAGGAACGAGAGCTTTCTTTCATTTGTGTAGCTTCTTCCGATGGCGCGAGGAGGGCCCTGGCTAAAACAGTACAGCGAATGAGAAATCTGAAATATGAAGAATAGTAAAGAAAAAGTAGCCTTGTTTTACATGGGATAGGGCGTGCGTGCTCAGTAGGCTCTAACGAATAACATATAGCTTATCGTCCGGTACTTAGCCAGCTAAGCCACCCTTTTTGGGGGAGTGATGGGGAGGGTTCAGGGGACCGCGATGCTGTAGGTGCGGAAGATCCTAGTTGGTCTAGCATTCCCTCCGGTTTCTTCGTCTCTTCCTCTGCGTGTTGGGCTTGTACCTGTGCCAGCACCCCTCCTCCATCTGATTCCACAGACAGCGGTCCCGCACCTGACCGCCCCTCTTTCCCCTCCTCCTCATCCTTCTTCAAACCTCTAAACAACCACCCCTTCGCCCTCTCCGCAACCCCCGGCTTCACCTGTGCCTCTAGTCCTGCCAAATGCGCTGCATGATCCCTTTCTCGTCTTAGGAGCGAAAGCTGTTCTTCGGTAGCAGTACCGAGGGCTTCCGCAGCCGCGGCGTCGGCGGTAGAAGTTGCGAGCAGGCGGGATTGTTGGGCCAGGTACTCACGGGTTTTGCGGCGGTTGTAGAGAATCATATCGGTTATTGCTACCGTTGCGTATACGGCAGAGACGGCTAGTATTAGAACGGGAAGGTTAGCCGTTCTGCTTAGTGAGTAGCAGAGGCACATAAGGGGGAAGGGGGAAGGATGAACCTGTAAGCCCGACCAAACTCAGTGTCACGACTCGGTGTGCTCGATCAGCCCACAACCTCCCTCTAACGACTATCCGATCAAATGTAGAGATATTCCCGGCCTTAGCTCTCCTTGCCGCGGCTTTCAGCCTCGCAACCTTCTCCTGCGGCGTCTCCTGAGGCCGATTGGTTGATGATGTTGTCCTTGGAGATGCCGAGATATGTGGTGGTTTAGAATGAGCATGCGGCATCGTTGCCGTAAAGCGCGTAGCATCTGCTGCGGAGCGGGGCATTTTACAGAGGGGAATCGAAGGACGAGTGGGAGTTGCAGAGCTGCGTGGTGGGCTCTGGCTGGTATTGTTGTTGGCTACAGGGCTGGAGTATTGGGTGAAATGGTATTGGGAATTTCTGGAGATGTTTGATGTGCGCTAGTCTAAATTTGGGTGACACGGTAAATTCCGCGATGCCTCAAAGCTGTCTCCAGCACCTCTCGCTATACGGAGTAAGCGGGGACAACAATGAGGATCTGTGGCTTTATCTGGGATTGCTCCTGAGGGTTTTGCTGCTGTCATTGATTACTTTCCTGGGCAAGCCGTTGGGAATTAGCAATCGCGGAGGCCTGTCTGTGGAGCACAACAGAGGACAGAGATGTCGTACCAGACTCCGGACCTAGCGTCGATATTGAGGACACTCGCATCTTTGGCACCGAAGCAACCGCAGCCAATAGCACAACCACTACCGGCAACATCTGGAGTACCCGAAGCGCCACCGTTGCTTCAAACGAAGGCGTATGAGCTTGACGAAGGCGAATACGAACCACCAGATTCCGTGTGTGAAATTCGAGACTCTCAGCAGTCCACCCTAGGCAATGTACCAGAACGAACTACAGCAGCTCAGGAGCGGCCGTCTCGGGATCCAAGATTGCATCCGGCAAGTACGTCGGTGTCAAGCAGGCCAGCAGAGGTCATAGCACCTATCGATACAACTACTATTACTGACTGGCCTGCTGGCCTGAGATACGTTATGAAAGCTGTAGCACAGGGCGATGCAATCATAGCGAAGATCAAGGAGGTTCGCCGTTCATGCGTGTTGCACAGTAGACCCCGCTGACTTAGGGATTATACACCTAGATGATTGCAGATCAGCATAAGCATGAGAGGATGTGGTACGTGTCTGGTAGTTAAATAAACGCACCCCTCTGTATACTGAAACTAACTCGGCCTTGCCTTATAGGTGGGAGGGCCGACAGACGATATTGAAAAAACAGGAAGCAAGGGTTGAAGGGAAGAAAAAGCTGGATGAAGTTTTGTATGGCACTTGAGCTCCCCTAAACTATATAAGAACTGACATCATGATATAGACGTTCTGTGGGTGGCATAGTACCAGCTGGGGATTCCGTTTCGGTACTACCAACTCTCTTCGCCTCCACGGCCATATTCACAACTAACACAGACTCTAGACTCCTGAGCAAGATGCCCAAGAACTTCAGGCTTACGACCGTAAAGTGTACAAGGCCTCAGTAGATATGACCCGGAAAATGATGGGCGACCTGGGTAAACTAGGTATTCCTTTCTTTTGTACAAGTCTAGTTAGGGGGAATGGGGCAGGGTCTACACTTGGAGGCCCTTTGGGTGGGAGCGAAAGCGGTAGAGTCGGGGAGCAGGAATTGGTGGCGCTGCAAAGGAAGATGCTGGTGCTATTGGAGGATCTGTGCAAGTGAGCATGTTACGCTTTCGAAACGGAGACTACAAATTCATTTACCTTATAAGTGGTGGTGGTGTCGGTAGGTCTAATGCCTGGTCCTATTATGGGGTTTTCTAGAACGGCAGACGCAATAATACAAGCAATGTGATCGAAACTGCCTTTATAAAGGGTAAAGAATCAAAGATTAGTCCCACTAGATGGTAAGAGGTCTAGATATAGAGATAGTCCCTTACCTTCAGAGTGTGGAAACGTTCTTCTTGATATCAACCCCTACGTGGAGCGAGTATTTTTTTCAGGTTTCGCTGTTCCAGTTTGTATGTGATAGCCTGAATAGGCTTAGCGATATAGAAATTCTAAATCCGCATCAACCTCCATTCCCCTGCGCAACCCTAAAACCAAACAACCAGCTCAATATGGGTAACGATGGTGGCAGGTAAGTCGTTAGACCTTTCGGTGCTACACTATACGGTACTTATTCCACTTTCTTTCAGTATTCCCACACGTCGTGAGCTTGTCAAGGAAGCAGCACGCAATCCTACAACAACAGAACTCAAAGAAACCCGGAACACACAGCAAGAATACTATTGGACGACTTGCCCGCTATCGCAAAGACCTTTAGCAACTCCAATAGTTTCTGATTCGTCTGGGAAGCTATATAACAAGGATGCTGTTCTAGAATTTCTCTTACCAGTAGGCGATGGCACCCCCGGTAGAATCAAGAGCGACAACGAGGAGGTACTTGAAGGCCGAGTCAAGAGCATCCGGGACGTTGTGGAGGTCAAGTTCGAAGTAGTGAAGGAGACGAGCTCTGTACAGAAGGGAGGGAATATCAGGAAAGTAGAAAAATGGGTTTGCCCAGTAGCGAGAAAGGAGCTGGGACCCGGTGTCAGGGCAGTCTATCTAGCTCCCTGTGGACACGCTTTCTCGGAGGCTGCAGTGAAGGAAGTCTCGACGGAGAGTTGTTTACAGGTTTGTTGTCCCATTGTGGAATCATTTTCCCTTACAGATTCTCTAACTCATGAGACTAGTGCAACACGCCGTTTACCAGTGCACACGTTATACCTATCCTGCCAACACTACCCGCCGATATCACAAGGCTCGCGGTGAGGATAAAGAATCTTAAGGAGAGTGGTCTCACGCACTCCTTAAAGAAGGCTCCAGGATCGAGCAAAAAAAGGAAAAAGAACATTGACAAGGAGGCCGAGATAACAGACGGCACAACACTTATTGATGAACCAGATATGAACAAGGCCGTCTCAAAACCTGCAACCCCTCAACCCATTAGTGGCTCAACAGCAGCTAGAGCGGGTATCAAAAATGCTGCTACAGCATCGTTGACCGCCAAAGTACTCGAAGATGAGAAAGAGCGGAATAAGAAGCGGAAATTAGGCATGAATGATAACCTGAAGAGCTTATTCTCTTCTGGTGAATCGGGAACCCGCAAGGACGGGGATTTTATGACTCGCGGGTATTCGATACCAGCAGGCGCAAAGAGATGAATGGTTGTACACATATCCGGTGTTTCCCTCATTACGTTATGTATCTAGTATCAGAGTAGAGATATGATGCATCAAAGTTGAACGGTTCTATTTTCACCAGGGGAATAAGAGCTCCTAATAGTAAATATCTAGTCAACTAACTAACTAACTAACTATTGGTGTTCGCTGAGTCAGCACACATCTCGACACAGTTGTCACCAACGAAATCGGATCAACCAACTTGACGTTGAATGGTGTTTTCCCCGCAATTGGAGCAGAATGAGGAAGGCAAATCTTTTTCTATTTCTTGGGGCCATTGTAGGGTCTGTCACTGTAGCGGAGAAAGTCGGTCCCAGAGGCGTTGGGCCTGAATGTTAGTGTCTTCCTTCCCTTTATCCTCTTCAAGTGGGAGCACCAAGGAAGCCGGCCTAATTTTCTTGCTTTACAATAGTTGCGAAGTTCTACAAATCAGACAAGTCATTTACTTGCATTTCGAGTCCCTCTCAGCAAATTAACGCTTCCCAAGTTAATGATGACTACTGCGACTGTCCAGACGGCTCTGATGAGCCCGGGACCTCCGCTTGCGCCCATCTCTCAGCACTCTCTCCGCCATCACCTGGAGAAAGATCCGCGTTAGCTTTGCCGGGGTACTACTGCAACAACAAGGGACATCGACCCAGTTATATTCCTTTCACATATGTTAACGACGGAGTATGTGACTATGACCTCTGCTGCGATGGGAGCGACGAGTGGGAGTCAGTAGGCGGAATAGTGTGCGAGAACAGGTGTAAAGAGATTGGCAAGGAGTGGAAGAAGCAGGATGAGCAACGGAAACGAGCACTCGAATCAGGCCAAAGAGCGCGGAAAGAGCTTGTTCGACAAGCTCTGAGGTCAAGAATGGAGACAGAGGGTAAAGTCGAAACATTACAGGTTGAGATAGAAGCTTTAAAGACGAAGGTTGGGGATCTAGAAAGGCAATTGACAGATGTTGAAAGAAGTGAGAAGGCTAGGCTTTCATCAGGGCCAGCAAAAGGTGGCAAGATCAATGTTCTCGCAAATCTTGCAAAGGGGCGGATCGAAGAGCTGCGTACAGCTCTTATAGACGTCCGGGCCAAGCGAGATGTCGCTTTGGCAAGAGTCCAAGAGCTCGAGGCCATTCTAAGCAAGTTTCAGGAAGAATACAACCCAAACTTCAACGACGAGGGCGTGAAGAGGGCTGTTAGGAGCTGGGAAGAATTTGTGGCTAGGAAGAACTCCAATCCAGACGCCGATCATAGCGCTGGAGATAGGGACCTTGACGAGTTTGTCAAGCCCGATAGTGATGAAAGCGGCATCAGGTGGGAAGAGTGGGAGGGTGGAGAAGAGAGTGATGTTGACGTCTGTACGTCATCTATTTTCAGCACATCGCCTACGTTTCCTCTGCTAATCGATTGGCAGTGTACAGATTCGAGGAGTATTTACCGAAGCCTCTCAGGACTTGGATTGACAATAAGTTACGAGGGCTCCGCGTCATGATGGTGCAGAATGGTCTTCTCGCAGATACTGGCCATGGCCAGGCATCCCCATCGGACTCGAGGGCTGTCGCCAAAGCTAGAGGAGCGCTTAATACAGCTACGAGCGATTATGACGCCAAGAAATCTCAGTTAGAAAACCACCAGACCGATCTCGCCAAAGACTACGGCTCTGATGACGTGTTCCGCGCCCTAAAAGGCCAATGCATCTCTAAGGATTCGGGCGAATACACGTATGAACTGTGCTGGCTTGCGAGTACAACTCAGAAACCAAAGAAAGGCGGAGCCCACACCGGAATGGGCAATTTTGTATCCATCGATAAGGTCGTTCTCGACGACATTATACCACCTGATGGCAAGGGCCTTGGATCGGGTGAGCACGTTGCTCTAAGATACGAGAACGGAAATCACTGTTGGAACGGACCGAGTAGGAGTACGCTTGTTATCCTAGGCTGCGCAGAGAAAGACGAGATTTGGAAGATTACAGAGTCGGAGAAATGCGTGTATAGGATGGAGGTGGGGACACCAGCTGTATGTGACGGCAACGCTGAAGAAAAGGCGAGGAGAGAGAAGGATGAATTGTGACCGATCCATCTGCCTTTAGTCGACCTGTTGGCATGGAAAAGTTTTTTTTTTTTTTTTTTTTTTTTTTTTATTTTCTTCCCTTTTCTTTCCTTTTCTTTCCTCTTCTGTCACTCACATCTGGATGGGACGTCTTTTTTTTTTTTTTTCCCCTTTCTTTTCTTCTACCCAAAGAAGGGAGTGAAAGCTTGTTATTTAATATTTCCATACTAGTAACAAGAAGAAAAGAAAAAAAAAAACTTTTTTTTCTCGATTCGGGCCCAAAAAAAATCCGTAGACTGGCTTGATTGTATGGAGGTTTGTGGAAAGAATTCACAAGAAATTTAAAAATGAAAAAAATAAAAAAAAAAAAGGGAATGGAAGAAAAAGGGTTTCGTTTATTCGTTTATTCATTTCATTGGGTGTTTTGGGGGGGGGGGAGGGGGGGTTATTGTTATTGTTATTGTTATTATTATTGTTGTTGTTGTTGTTATGTTGGCGGGGTGGTGCTAAGGGCAGGGAAGTATTTGAATTCCTGCTACTGCCGCTCAAATCCCGTTATGCTACGTGACGCCTGCTCCTTCCTTTTCCTCCCTTTTCCTCCCTGTACCCTGTGTCTGTGCCTGTAGCTGTGCCTGTGCCTGTGTCTGTAGCTGTGTCTGTGCCTGTGCCTGTGTCTGTAGCTGTAGCTGTGTCTGTAGCTGTGTCTGTAGCTGTGTCTGTAGCTGTGTCTGTGCCTGTAGCTGTGCCTATGCCTATACCTGTGTCTGTAGCTGTAGCTGTAGCTGTGCCTATATCTATGCCTGTGCCTGTGCCTGTGCCTATACCTGTGCCTATACCTGTGTCTGTAGCTGTGCCTGTAGCTGTGCCTATACCTATACCTATGCCTGTGCCTGTAGCTGTGTTATATACTTGCGGGCAGGAGGGACATGAGTTCTAATGATATATGGGTGTGTGTGTGTATGTATATAGGGTAGGTTCTAGCTGTGTGTATGGGTTGTTTTTTTTTTGGTTTTTTTTTGCTCGGTATGGGATTTGCTGCTGGGGATGAGTTCTGCTGTATGTGTGTATGGGTTGTGGGTTGTGGGTTGTGGGTTGTATTGTTATTGTGTGTGTGCGGTTGGTTGTATTGTGCTGTATATGAGTCGTAACTGTTGTGCACGGATTTTAATGCATGTGAGTTCTGCTATGTATGGATGAATAGATGTTGTTATATATAAGTTTTACTATATATGAGTTGCACCGCGTAGTTTTACCACATATAAATTCTAGCTGCGCATGAGTTCTACCGCATACAAGTTTCTACCATAAATGAATCCTAACCATATATGAATTTCTCCCACGTACTACTTACTATACATTTGAATCTAGCGAACGAAGAAAAAAAAAATAGATTAAACAAACGAAACAAATAAGTACTGAAAAAATTCAGGCAAAAAAAAAAAAATGCCCGTTTTTATTTTATTTTATTTGTTTCGGTGGGTTAGTTGGGAATAAGATGGATGATAAATGGTAGAATGATAGGTGGGAGTTGAGATAGATAGATGGAATAAGAATAACAGGATAATAAAAATACAAAATACAAAATACAGAATAATTATGGTCGATTTAAAAATATGAAATAAATATAAATAAAAATACAGAATAATTAAGGTCGATTTGGAAATATGAAATAAATTGGAATTAAAAAAATTATTTTTTTTTTTAAATAAAATTTACAACTAACCAAACTTCTCCCCCCCTCCTCCTTTTTTTTTTCTAAAAAATATTTTAATTTTTTTTTAATTTTTAGTTTTTAGTTTTTTTTATGTTTATTTTTTTCAATTTCAACATATGAAAAAAAAAAAAAATTAAAAAAAAAATTAAAAAAAAAAAAATTTAATTCTATCATCACATGGAAAAAACCACCAATACCCCATAACCCATAACCCGTGCCCAAAAACACCCAAATACCCCATAACCACGCCACCCATACCCGCACCACCCAAAACCCAATACCCAAACTTAATACCCAATACCCAATAATCCGCGCGCACACACACACACACACACACACACACACAGCTCGCACTCTCACATGCGCGCTTATGCCAACCCTGGGCAGCTTTAAACCAAGGTGTGTGTGTGTATATTATATATATATATATATAACGCCCTATAGCATGAACGAACGAACGAACGAACAAACGAATAAACGAACGAATGAATGGACGGGATGTGGATGGATGGATGGATGGATGGGCGGGAGGATGAAAAGGAAAGGGAAAGGGAAAGGGAAAGGGAAGGGGTGAGATAGGTGCGCGTTTTTCGTGTTGTGTTCGCGTTTTTTTATTGTGTTTGGGGGAGGGGGGGGACGACCTTTTTTTATTTCTTTCTTTCTTTTTCTGTCTTTTTTACGTAGTTTGTATTCTAGTATTATTCTATAGTTTTTTTTTAAAATTTATTTTATTTTATTTTATTTATTTTTTTTTCACTCAACTCAACTCAACTCACTCAACTTTTGCGAAATGTATCGAATAAGATTACCTGCTTTCAAAAAAAAAAAAACTCCCCCCGGCGCTATGGTTGGGGCGGTTGGTTTGGTTTGGTTTTGGTTTGGTTTGGCGGGTTGGCTGGTTGGCTGGCTGGCTGGCTGGCCGACCGGCCGGCCGTCATCAAACAAAAAAAAAAACTCAGGTATTTATTTTGTATTTTGCCGGAAAAAAAAAAAAAAAAAAAAGAGACCGGGTTTTTGGTCCTGCTTTCCCCCCCGGCGACTTGCTTCCGGGCGCGTGATGTGCTGCTGCCGCTGCTGCTGCTGCTGTTGTTGTTGTTGTTGTTGTTGTTGTTGGTATTAAGTGCCGTTTGTCCTCGCACGGCTTCCCGGCGGCCCCCAACGGCTTCTGGGCCGCTCCGGTGCATCATTCCATTTTATTCGGCTCGACCTTCACTGTGCCGCCACACAACTCACCAGCGGGGGATTTTTCTGTTCAAATCGGCCGGACAATAATTTTTTTTTCCTGTTCTTTTTACCCTTCGGCCCGGCTCTCCCTCCCTCCCTCCCTCCCTCCTCCTCTTCCTCCTCCTCCCCTTATTACGAATTTTTTTTTTGCTGGTAGAGTGTGTGTCTCACATCAGCTGGGTGCAATACAAATTTTACAGAGTATTACAACTCGAATGAGAACGTTTCTCTCTCGCTTGGTCAGAGATCGTCAGCGAGACCTGGTTTTCTGGTCAGCGCTGCTGGAGGACTGGAGACAGGCGAGCGGCGTGGCGCGCTGATCCCGCATCTTTGTTGCCCCGTTTCAACAGCAATGGGGATAGATGCCTTTTTTTTTGCCTTGGGGCTGGAGGTCTTTGATTAGTCAGTTCCTGGGCGTCGCAGCTGTCAGAATATGTACGTACGGTTGTAGTTTGTTGTTGCGCACTTGTCAGTCAGGGCAGCTCCCGTTAGTTCGTTGCACAGCGCACACTTTATTATCCTGTAGCGCGTACTAATACTACAGAGTTGGTTAGGATAAGGGTCTTTTCCTTCCTTCCCCCTCCTCGTGGGTACAGCAGCAGCAGCAGCAGCAGCGGGCGGCGCGTTCCATGGCCAGTGTGCGACGTAAGCTCATTCGTTCACGCTCGGACATGAAACCAGGCCTCCCCCGACCCAACCCCAACCCCCTTTTGCCTCTTTCCCGCCATCGAGAAGTTTCCACACCCTCGCCACTTCTGCACTACCTGACATTCGACGGTTGTGGCTCTCGTGACTTTTCTACTAAAAGGGGCGAGAAAAAGGAGCTTGAGTTTCCCCGCGATATTGGTCGAGCATCGCGATGATTGGATTGCAGTGGAGGACTTGTCCCCGAATACCCGGATATGCGCAAATCACGCGCCGCAGCGTCTGAAAAGAAAGAAAAGCTGGCCGTGTTCCCTTGCATATTTCGGTTGTGCTTTTTCCCAGGCTCCTGGTATCCAATGGTGATGCTCCTGACGGTCGGCCTTGAACTGCAAGGCCCTCGACGTGCATTAGCCTCGCCAAGCACTTGTGAACATCACTTCAACTCCCAAGGAGAGAGAGGGGGCCTCTGACCTGGTCCTTCGGGGGGGAGGGGAGGGGCCATCTCGTCGATGAGGTCCGAGGGGGTAGGGATAGCGTTGGCTTACTATGGTCTACTATGTATACTATGCGTATAGTAGATCCTACCCGTAACAGCACCCGAAGATCCGGGATCTTGCCGCGGTGTCTCGACCCTGCTCATCAGTCGTTTCATGGATGTCCAATCTGGCGGTTGGTCAACCCCCTTTCCACCACCACGCCTTCCCATACGTCGTCCTGCAGCGAATCATGACCGCGTTGTTTTTTGGTATTGTACTGGAGCGTCGTAAATAGGGACTTTAAAATCCCCCGGGAGCATAATTCCAACTATTCGCCCATCTCTTAATTCGGTCCTCGAGCCAGGGGTCTTTTTACCCTATTTTTTTGTCCGCCCAGTCCCCCCTGGTCTCTTGCCCTGCACCGGGATCATCGTTACCAGAGACCCCCACCAGCGCTCAGTTGCTCTCCTACCCTCCGTGCGAAATACAGAGAGGGCTTTCTTCTTCTGCCCTTTGCCTCTCCTTCGTAGCGCACACACACACACACACACACATATATACCATACCACGATCGTTACCGTGCTGTGAAAGAGGCAGAACCTCCAGCTGCTGGTGACTTCGCGCTGCCCCTGCCAGACCGCTGTCGATTATCGAGGCGAAACTCTATCCAGACACCACCACAAGTGATAAGTCCAACCGAAAAAACCGAAACCCGCTGTCACGTCAGTCAACCACCAGGTACAAGTACCACCTCGGTCTCCGTGGCCCATTGCGGGAGCAGAGATTGGAACTCCCTCGGAGAGCAGCGTGATAGTGCTACCATTGCCTCTAGAACCTCTCCATGCGAGCCTGACCTATGGCTGCTTGAGCTCGGATGGTCTCTGCTGCCCAGCGTCCCTTGCGTGCGGATTTAGGGTTATTGCGAACTGGGCAGGGGCCCCTTATTTAATTTGTAAATTTCCAGCATTTTTCAGCACCGATCCGCGCCAAACCTGCAGTGCGTGCAGCGCTCTTCAATTCCTCTTTCATTCCTGCTGACGTCGGGGAGTAGAATAGACCTCCCTTCTGTGGCCAGGGTTAGATAGCAACCATCGCACACTCTCTTGTTGAGCTGAGCCCAGCTGCAGAGCTTTCGCTGGACGACTACGTTCTCTGCGGACAAAATTTCGGTCATTCTTTCACCATCGTCCCGCGTAGGACCATATTTCCTTCAAACCCGCACGCTCTTCGTCGTCGCGGTCACGGGGACTAATTTCCACAACGCCAGTTCAAATCCTTCAATTTCACCCTTCGCGTCGACCTCGCAGCACGTCCGCTGGAGCAATTGACGACGCGACTCCCGTTCTGTTTACTCACTCTCTTCACAGACACTCTCCAATGCCGAATCGATAAGAGTACGTAGCGCTCTATCATACGTCTGATTGTTTAACACGACTACTGACGCTGTCGATAGCTCGTCCTCTTCATTTCCTTGCAGTACCACACAATACCTTTTCGTGGGGCTCTCAACATTCTGCCGCCAGCGGCTTAAGAGAAGGAAGTCTACATTCGGGTCGCGTTTCTCAAAACCTTTATAAGGGATAGGTGAGTTGTCAACTTTTGGCTGCCGGTTTCCGGCTTTGCATTTGGTGCCACGCGCTTTTTGGACGGTCACGCGTACTTACTGTCCTTTTATCTTAGCTACCTGTCGTCCTTTAGCAATCGCCATGATACATCGACTCCGGACGAGGAAGAGGGCGAAAGAGGCAAGCCTTGCCCCGAGGCGGCCTTCGGATGAGTCGGACGTGCCGTCTCTGCCACCGATGGGGGGGAAGTCTTTCAAGTTGGGCAAGGGCCAGCACGCGGGATCCAAACCAGACTTCGACCTTGCACATGCACTTCCTCCTACTGATGATTTTAGAACGAGCTTGTTGATGCCAAAGATGTCAGCAAGATTTAGCATGTTGAGAGAACAGGATGACCCAAATACTAAAATTGGCAAGGCCAATGACGACAGTGTCCTAGCTCCTAGGCGGTCATCAAGATATGGGGAATTTGGTGTTTCGTCATCGGGCCCGTGGTCGCCCGGCGGTGGATTGTCAGATATTATGGAGGTATCGTCGATAAAGGGCTCGATCCGCCCACCTTTTGCTAATTCGAATGGCTCGAGTGAGGATATCGGCACAGATGACGAGTCGTTACAGAGTGGAGGTGTCATGTCTCGCTCAAGAGGGGGTGATGGGAATAACCTATTTGGAGGACGTCAAAAAGTCTACAGAATTCCTACAGGAGCTTCTTCCTTGAAGAACCTGAGTTCCACAGGTGGGGACCAAGACTCTAATCGGGGTATGGGCGGAAAATTCCTGTACGAGAACGATGTTGCCATGTCATCCTTTCAAAGACTCCGGGAGACGGAGAGGGAAAGGGAGAGAGATATGGACCGAAAAGGAGAATCTGAACTCCAACAGTCTCAACAGCCAGATAGAGCAAACTCTCCACCACTGTCAGACTACAACAGGAATCGCGAAACATCTTCATCTACTACGTCAGGGCCACCAAATACCCGAATTTCCACCGCAGCAACGTCTATTAACTCACAAAATACTCCCTCAATCTATGGGGGGAACGGCCAAGCATGGACAAATCCTCCTGCCTTACCGTCATCAGGTTCTAACGGGCAGGGTGTTCCGGCCGCTGAGCGACCGAATAACAAATCTCGAAGGCCATTATACGAACAAGGACTCGATCAGCATCTTCACGAACAGCAATCCCATGCTATAAGCAAATTTGATATTCTCTCGCGCCAGCGCACTATGAACGGAGGAACATCCCACAGCCAATCCCCAACCCTCAACCATGCGAGTGGCGTGTCAAACTTAAATGAGCGACACGATCGGTCTGCCTCGCCGACAACCAAGTCCGATGGAGTGGGGATGCGCGCCCCCAGTTCACGGCCCGCTTCCCCTGGTCTTGGTTCATTCAACTTTGGCCTTTCAGGGTCTAGTACAGAGGTATCAAGCTCGGATAAATCCAGTTCAGAGAAATCCAGCCCGCTTGTGGCTTCTGGTCGCGGTCCGCGGTCTAGGCCTTTGAACATGGGGGGCAATGGCGTTCCTGATCCATGGGCCTCCACCCCAGGCCAGTCCGATGACGGGGGCGTAGCCGCTGTGGTATTTGGGGCCTTCGCTAGGCAAAAGAAGCAGTATGATGAACAACAATACTCTCAACGACAAGTCCAGATGCAGATCGAAAGGGAAGCCCAACTACCTCCGAGATCACCGCCTCCACAAGTCCCTGCTCCCAACCCTCCTGTTGCGGCTCGAACACGAGTTGATGAACGTGCGGCATATCGGTCGAGATCGAGGTCAAATTCGCTAACCCAGAGGCAATACGCTATACCTACAGAGCCAGCTCTCAGGAAGATTGACCAGCTGCCATTCGACACAGGTCGACCGCCCGCCAATGCTAGGGATGCATCACAACCAAACGGTACCTTGACTTTCCTTGATGTTAGCTCCTCGGAGCCTGATGACAGCTTAATATTTGTTCCCCGCTCCAAGCCCGTCATGAGGCCTGACGGCCGATATAACCAACATTTCCCTCCCCAGGTTCAACGAGCGCCTCTGGATGAACGTCCATCGAATCTCCGAATTCCTGAGCCTCCTAGCGAGCCAATCCAAGAAATAACCTACAATGATACAGTGAACTCATCGCTTAGTACAAGAGACCATCGGGGGGCCTTGCCTAATAATGTCAAATCGAATGACGAGGAAGGCAATGACTCTCCGACTTTAGGACCAGACGGTGGATTGAGTCTACTTGTCCGTCGGCATCTCCGGTCTGATAGCGGCCGCTCTTCAGTCTACGGTGGCGGCATATCCTCTTACTATGGTACTTCGACAAGCGGTGCGAATCGTGCTAGTGGTACCAGCGGTTCCCGCTCTGGCCCAGCCGCCGGAACTGGAAGGGATATGTCAACTCGGGAATCTAGGACGACTGAGCAGTCTGCAGACAGCAGCAGCGGTAACCCTTTTGAATATGAAGATTGGGAAGGTGGCTATTTCGGCGAAGCTGAAAGTAACAGCTCTATAAGCCCAACAGGTCCCGGCCTTACGAATGGATCTGCCCCGCCGCCCCTCTCAGCCGGTTCGAAGCTACATCAAGAACAACGGAAGGCAGGGAGTAGTCGTGACGAACCCCTAAAGGGTGAATTGGCTGCGGAGAACGGAGTGAAAGTTCATCATGCAAGTAAAGCAAGCACGGACACCCAAAGGGAACGCGAAGACTTTGCCAATGACCTTGCGCAACGAAGAAAGAAGATTCAGGACAATCTTAGAAGCTACGCTGAGAAGGAAGGCCGGCCAATGAGCCCCCCTCCGGGAAGTCCGGCTAACGGTCCGGTCATGGAATACATTAGGGAGAGTCCGATTAGGGCTGGAAGTCCCTTCGGGATTCTTGGTCCTAGGTCTGCTCGAGTGCCAGAAGGGCCTTTGAAAGCAAAGAAACTACTTGGCCTGGGCGTGAACAATGTCAATAGCTCGCCCCAAGCCGAGGATGACTACTGGAAGCGGGAAGAAGAAAGAATGCTTAATGATGTTGTTAGACCACCGAGGATTCCTGCCCAGCAGACACAACCACTGAATTCCGGCTCGGAATTTGCTCAACCACTAAACCCCAACCAAACAGATCGACAAGGCCTACCTATGAGGGGGGAAATAAGGCGTGACGAAGACGACCCTAGCTCGAAGAACAAACCAGCACTAAGGCCGTCTCGTCCTCCGTCGTCGTCTCCAAGCTCCGGTCGCGAACGTTCCGGCTCAGATAATTCTATGAAGGGAACGAGAAATAAGGATGTTAAATACCGAGACGATCTTCAGAGGGCAATGATAAAAGGAATTGGGAGTTCTGCCAGCTTGCCGGAGGATCCGCCTAATAGTCGAAAATACTCTGATCCATCCAGGCCGACCCCTGAAGCGTCACAGCAGGGTTACGTACTTGGGTCCGGCCCAGGAACTTCTGTTTCCGGTAGATCAAGGAGTAACAGCAAATCAACATTCCCCGGGGCTTTTGATTCCAATGATTTGCTAGCCTTCCAAACGACCGGACTACCACCAAGACCTTCGCCCTCCCCCGTAGCACCGTTTTCAGCCAACTCAACTCCCTCTTTATACGAGTCTCCGGTTGCATCTACTACGGCAACGCCGACAAAAGCTACAGGGCCAGGATTCCAAAGCGCTGGCCGCATCCCGGCGAACCGAAAGAAGTCTATCAACAAGTCTGATATTTCCGAGCCTATCTTTTTATCGGCGACTTCAACTATTACAACCGTAAACCTCCCACCTGGTGCAAGCCTCAAGAATGGTAGCGAAAGCCCTCCACCAGTTCCGCCACTCAATCCGCGGAGAAGGAGATTGACGACAACCCAGACGGTTTTTGGCGCGTTCAGCCGAGGTGATAAGAGTGATCCTCCCCCGCCTATGCCTATTGTCGAGGTACCACCACCTGAGGAACGGAGTACCTTCTCAGCGGATGAGGATAGCAGCAGACCAAAAATCAGGACGAAACTTCGAAAGTCGTCCAGTGAAGGAGGCAATCTAAACGCTCGAGCACGGCAACAGGCAATGATGGCCCCATCACCCGCCATGCCGTCATTTCCTGCTGGTACACCGATAGCTTCTCCGTCGCCAGTTACGCCGGTCTACCCTAATAGCGCTAATGCGATCCCTCCACAACGGGTAGTGGAGGGTGGTATGTTTTGATTTTGATATTTCACTGTAACATGCCGATTGATATCGCTGAACAGCAACTTCAAAGTTTCCGGTTCAGGGTGTACATTTCATTTCAACTGTAAATTCTATTCGAAAATGGTTTTGCCCGGGCGATGCAAATCCCGGAACCCCGGAATACCCTTTTCTCTCAATCTCGTCCGAATGTACCTTTACAGGATGGCATAGGGAGTCAGTTGGCTATAACTTTGATGGTCGGGGCTCGTAGAGCTCTGAAGTTTATTCGTTTGTTGATGAGTGGCTTGCAACGAGACTACCCGCTTCCTTGGGACCCTGTACAGCTGGTCTGTGGCAAGTGAAGGAGGAGTATGCTAAAAAGCTCTCTTTTTTGCTGTACAGTAATACTTCAGAATGGCTCTGTGCCGATACTATATATGAGGTAAATTCAAAAGTCCATGGGAATCCTGTCCGAATGCTTGATGCATGCTCGCCTCACGTCTATTAAAGCAAGGCTAGGGTGGGCTGGATGAAACCACGGCTTAAATTCGCGGCTAAAGTCTAATTCAACCTCTGTACGCGCTAGATAAGAGTGCCTACACCTTTTGTTACCGAGATTTGTGGTGTTTACGGGATATAGTGATGATAAAGAATCGAGCTAGATTGCCTCCGGTATAGCCCCATCCCGTCTATTTACGACTAGGGAGTCTCTAAACACCTCCATACGCGGAAGGCGTGATGAACGGCTTGTCAGACTGACGGGATTATGCGTACGACTACGCGGATACATAGAGTGTCTTGGTTGGGGAGGTGGAGGCTGAGGTGATTCCCAGCCATTCGTGAGTTTGCAGTGAGTGCTGTCAGGAGCCGTTAGTCTACTGTAGATCGGCGTGTTGGCGCGGTGACGGTCTTGGTACAATTTACCTGATCAACCTAGAATATCAAAGTATCCGTCTTTTGTGAGCAAGGATCCGCCTCGCCGTCGACGCGCCAGACCGTCGATTTCCCAGCAGCAGGGTGCCGTTGAGCATCCAGACACGGCGATGTGAGCAATTCCGCAGAAGGGCTGCCCCTGCTGCACCAATGTGACACGAGTTAATGTAGTTGGCCCGGTGGCCTTGAAGTTAATGTGCGTATCATGACTGGCAGCAGGTGGGGGACGTGGGAAAAAGAAAAGAAAGCAGAACCAACGGATGAACGATCCTGCATGCGCGAATGTTTTCTGCTTGGCCTGGGTGCACATATCCTTAGTCACCACCAGCTCTCCGCGACGTAACCCCCCGCTTCTTGAAAACTGAGGAAAAGCCCTTTTGAAGTCTGAACAGTCGCAGTAACAAACCAGCAAAGCATCTCCCGTGTGCGAAACGCGCACATTGCTGCTGGCACTGCTGCTGCTTCTGCTGCCGGCCACCAAGGATAATCGATTGCCGTCCCCAAGGGTCATTCAATTGACCTTTGGAGACAGCTAGGCCACACTTGTCATCGGTTTGCGGCTTGTTGTCTGGTCTGGTCTGGTCTGCGCTTTTCCTTAGGCAAATGGCGCCGTCTACCGAACCAACACGGGCGTTCCAAAACAGCAGGAGCAGACCTGGGCTACCAGTCGCTGTCCTGCCTATCGTGCCTGCTGTGCCTTTGCCCGGTCGTGCAAAGAACAAGCACAAGCAGAGCGCAGCAGCGACGATGAGTCTCCCGGCTCCTGAAACCCGCCATGATGCTGAAGTGACTCAACGACTGGATGGCCCACCATTGTCTGCACCACTGGCGGAGGGTGTTACCATCCAAGACTCTGGCGGTCTTGAGTCAAACATGGCTGATGTCGGAGTGAATAACGATGCGGAGGGGTCTTCCAGGGCTACCCCGGACACCGATTTGGAGGGTCAAGCTAGAGGTTCGTCTTAATCATCTGAGGAGTAAGTGGGCTATCTCACTGACAGCTTTCGATAGCTACAGATATAGAATCGTTATCTACAAAGAGTATGGACCAGCCTTTGCAACGTCAGTATTTTGGCTACCACTTCCCACCTCAATTCCACCACCATGGCCAACACTCTACGCCCTCGTCGGTCGATTCTCCTACAGGCCCTCAATTTCCACCCCCCTACAGCAACCCGCCTCTACAACATCCGCATCCGCAGCCGGGTGCAAATACCATCTCCCTTGGAGGCTATCCAGACTCGTCTTCGTCATCACCAGCTCTACAATACCCTCCACATCCTCCGCCAGGATTTATAGACCCTAACTTTCAACCGCCTTTTCATTCGCTCGGTCATCAACACCGTCTATCTGAACCACGAGTGCCCTTCATGAACCGTCCTGTTAACCCGAATTTCAATCACCGGCCTGACGTTTTCCTGCCTCCTAGGCCCGGTTTTCCATATGCTCCACAATATCACGGTAGAATGCCTTCGTTTGCACCACCGGAAGGATACTCGCCATTTCCACCTGGTACCCCTGTCGGAGGTGAGAATCGCGGGTTTCTGCCGCCTCCACCGCCCCAAGCTCCTGGTCCCCAAGTGTTTCCCGGGCCGTCATACGACCACACCATCGGACCCGATATACTTCAAATGCCAGCACCATATAGACAGCAAAACGCCGTCTCCAGCACTGCCACAAGTGAGAGGAATATGCCACCTCAAGGCGAGCTTGATGAATCCAGAGGATGTGGTCGCCAGTCGTCGCTTTTCCCACTCTTTCACGAACAGCCCGAACCTGACGATCGCGATGGTTTTTCGAAATACATTGAAGGCCAATTTGACAACCCGGAATATTCAGACTATGCACTGGAGCTCCAGCACACAGAAGATCGATTCAAGAAAGCATTCTGTGTTCACGGAGTTCTAATAGCAAGAAGTCCGACTTTAAAGGCTCTCATGGAACTAGCTCCGCCGCAGAGCAGGTCTGAGAAAATTCTGCGGATAGAAACGTCCGACCATTTTCTCGACCTAGATGCTTTCACGAGAGCTTTGCAACGTCTTTATGGTCTGCCTCTTCTCCCAATCCAGAAGGTAGTTGTTTCGGGAGACCCACCGTCACGGTCTTATCGAACTACGGGTGGCCATTCCTTAGACGAACAGGCAATCCAGAAGCAGATGGAGTATGCTCTCGCTTACGCTGCGGCTGGTTGCCTTCTACAGATTACCACAGTAGCTCGTCGAGGTGTGGAGACTGCCAGCCTTGCAATCGCATGGGAAACCCTCGAAAAGGCTCTAGATTTTGCGATGGAAGGAGGCCTAGGCGTAGAGTGGGCATCTGGGCCTTCGACATCTGTGTCTCCTGCTAGTTCTCGGCGAAGTGTTTCGGTTGAAGGCTCCCAGGTTGGAAGTGCTAGTACTAGCAGCTTAGACTCACCACAAGACAGTTCAGAGGCGCTCCCGCTTGGCTCTGGTGGGGGGACTTATGCCCCGTATGCAGACCACCTTCTCCATCAAGCCCTAAACTTCATTGTGGAGGAGTTTCCTGCAAACTTCGTCCTCGATACTACAGCCCCGCAGTTTACTTACCGCCCTAGGCTGCCGATGGAACTGAATCTCAAGCCAACGACTAATCCACTCTTGAGTTCCATGAAATTTGGCGATAATCCGACCGAGGACGATGTCAAGCGCTCGAACCTATCGACCACTGTCCTTTCCAGCACTCTCCTATCACTCCCATTTCCAATTCTAAAGCATATTCTAGAATCTACGAAACTGGGTAGACTTGATAGCTGGGCTAGTGCAACCTTAAGGCAGAAAGTTGCTAGGGACGTGGTAGATGAGCGCGAGAGGAGACGTAGGGAGATCCGTGGAAGAACGAATATATCTAAGGAGGAACGTGCAGTAAATAGCAAAGCTTGGGAGAATGTGGGTTGGGAAGAGAGTGTGGTGATTGAGTATAGTGGACAATCCAGTGGCGTGAATTTGAGGAGGAGGTGGAAGGGCTTCACCCATTGAAATTATGGAAGAAAGTTCGACATCTCGGATTCAAAAACACACCTGGTCCGGCCATTTCCCTTTATGACCTGGTGAACAGACTCGAAATCTAGCGATACATATCATCTAAATTTGTCGCTCTTGTTAGATAAAGGCACGGCGGGCGGCTCGTTCGAAGCAAGGGACAGACGTGATGGAAGCGCTACAAAAGTTTTTCAGCATCCCTAAATATTCGTTCATGAAATTTTATGCGCAAGGCGAGCATGCGGCGTTATCCTGCTAGCCAAGAACTCCTTTGTATACCGATGTGAAGTTGGGGTTCTCATCTTGCATAGTTGGCAGTAGTATCTCTGTCAATGCATGCTGTCTCGTGGTTTTGAGGCTGAGGGCGGGACGGTGGGGAGGCCCGAAGGAAGGACTGGCATTTGCTTAAAAGTGTACTTGGTGCAGTGGTTATTGGGTGACGAAGGGAGGTCAGTTGCTATGGCTGATGGCTTGCAAATGGTCTAGTCGTGGGGAGTTGGTTGAAGTTATGGCCAGGGCCCCTAGGCAGATTTAACACCAAAAACAATGAAACCCAGCTACAAAGAGTAAAAGGGCCTGTTGACATGACCTCTCCCCCTCACGAACCGGGGCGATTGCGTCGCTTGGGGCGGTGTAGGTGAAGCCAGAGACGAACCAATGCTGTTAGAGTAGGTAGATACTACGTTATATGATGCAACAAGCGGCCGAGAAATATAAGTGATAGGATACTCCGTACAGTATGTTGGAGCGCGCGCACTCACTCACTAGTGGCCACCCGGCGGTTAGGGAGGCTAACTATTCCGTAGATTAAAGGGGGTTACAATTTGTGTATCGTATGTATTTGCTTTTGCGCGTCGCCCCACCATCCCGCCTGGGACGTTGTCAGTCTATACAAATAGTCGCGGAGTTGCCACCCATCTTCGAACACGCATTGGCCGTCGCGGTTGCCGTGCAGTAGCCATGGATCCAATAGGAATCGCGTTGGCAGCAGTATCGCTGACCTTCCAGGTATTTTCTGGCTGTATGGCAGGTTCGTT
Organism: Geoglossum glabrum; assembly: GCA_021527465.2. Taxonomy (NCBI): domain Eukaryota; kingdom Fungi; phylum Ascomycota; class Geoglossomycetes; order Geoglossales; family Geoglossaceae; genus Geoglossum; species Geoglossum glabrum. The sequence goes on from JAJDFE020000077.1 coordinate 37,170, forward strand.
ACGGTCTCAACTTGCCCAGTAGAGGGAATTCAAAGTGCTGATATTTAGCAAAGGATATCAGCTCCTCTCCGATGCGAAGAACATGCCTGGTGAATTCGAGTACCTGTTAGTCCGGCTGAAGACCGAGCAGCATCGGCTCCTGGACTGGGCGAGAGTCGCGGGGATCTCGGAGACTGATGAGACCTTGTCGAAGAGTGTAGCGAGGCTCAATCGTCAGCTACTCTTGGATATTTTGCATCAGAAGGAGACACTGCTGTTGGGTTTTGGCAAGCTGGATTCAAAGTACAAGAAGCTCTCAAACCCGTTGCTACTCGATGAAGCTCCACCCGCATCCTCTGAGACGCAGCAGCTTAGGAGAAGGGGGGCATTCCAAGATCGTTTCCCAGGGCTGGGAGATGCGCTCATGGAAAAAGCCTTGACATTCGTTGAAAAAACACGGAGGTATCCAACGAGACTCCGCTGGGCGGCTTTCGATCGGGAGAATTTCGAAAAACTCCTATTCAGGTTGAACACCTTCAACAACTTCATGAAGGAGCTCTTAGACACACAACAGCAAGATGTCCTGCGCCAGGCACACCAAGAAACGCAATTGCAGATTGTACGGCTCAATGACAAAGTGGACTATCTTGTGCAGATTTTCCAATCTACAAGCGCCTTCGAGGCCCACAGAGGGGCTCCACGAGGGTTCAAGGCAGACCCCCTTCAGCGCATCCTACAGAGCCTCGACATACCCACCACTGCCGATGCCAAAGGTGAAGAAGACCCCCCTCCCCCCTACGAGCAACATAACCTTGCCAAACTCGCCCGCTTTAAGGGCCTTAACACTGCCATTGACCAGAACAAGCTCGACGACGCCACGACCACAAACCTCGACCTAGGCCAAGTCCTCGCCAACCTTGTGCTCGACCTGAAGTACTTCAAACTGACTAATCCTGGCGTAAAACCTGTGCATAATCGCGAGGAGGCGGAATACAATGGCCAAAGGGTGTGGGTGGAATGGAAGCGATATGATCCAGACCCGCGCAGCGAGAAGGATGAGCCCCCGGAATACATCGCGAAGAGGGTACGGCAACTGGCGATCCTGCTACATGATGCACAAAAGCCCGAGGAATTTCGCGCACCGAGATGCCTGGGATATTTTGACGACCGATCTGATGTCGACACGCGATTCGGCCTTGTCTTCTCTACGCCGTCATCCACACCAGCATCTTCCCCCCCTATCCCGCTAACTTCTCTCTTCAAAACCGCCGCCCCATCCCTCACCTCTCGCATCGCGCTAGCCCGCGCAATCGCAGACTGCATCCGCTACCTCCACTCTACAAACTGGCTCCACAAAGGACTTCGCAGCCACAACATAATCTTCTTCGCCACACCCACCGCCCCCTACGACCTCGCCAGCCCCACGCTCGCCGGTTTCGACTACGCCCGCCCCGCCCGCTCCGAAGAAATGACTGAGCGGCCTCCTGAAAACCCCGAATACGACATCTACCGGCACCCTTCCACGCACGGCGACGGACCCCTCGAATCCTACAAAAAACCCTTTGACATCTACTCCCTCGGCGTCATCCTCGTCGAGATTGCACACTGGAAGTCCATAGACCAGATTGTGGGTATCGAAAACCTGGCGAGGGCGAAGCCCGACAGAACGAGAGCCGTCAAGGCCATTTTGCTAAAGGACCACCTAGAGAGCATCCGCTTCAATGTAGGAGATATGTACCACGAGGCCGTGGTTAAGTGTCTTGAGGGCGATTTTGCCGGCCTTGACGACAAGACGCTGAGGGATTATAGAGAGGAAGAACACGGTGCGAGACTGCAGACGGAATTCTACGATGGGGTGGTTAAAAAACTAGGGGGGATTGTTACAGGGGGGTAGAATGTTAGAAGTGGGGAGGGGGGGGTGGGTTTTCTTTTCTTCTTGACCCCTGATGGAATTTTCCTTGGGATCTATTCGGGAGGGATCAATTCAGGAGGCATTTTGTCTAATTTTTTTTTTTTTTTTTTTATTTTATTTTTTTTCTCGGGAGAACTGATAGTCACTGGGGTTAGGGATCTATTTGGGCATCACTTTACTCATCACACATAGGAAGCAGCAGGTATCGCCGAGTATTTTAGGGGGAAAGTCAAGCATAATATACACAAAAGAGTTATATTTTTGTTCATGTATTTCCTATATTTTCTCTTCCGTACAAGCACAATCTACGGCATATAAATACAGCCCCGCCCGACTACCTGCCACCTCCACTATACTCTAATATATAACAACAACAACAGCAACAACACCCTTTCAAACATGTCCCGTAACGGGCAACCCCATCTCCTTTAATTCCTTCTCGATAACCTTCCACCTCCCGACCGCCTTCTCCTTATCGATAGGCGTCACTCGCCGGTCATACACTTTTACGTTTGGTAACGAAGTTAGCGTCTCGTTGCCAAGTAAGATGTCGGCCATCTTGGGTGGAGGAGGGGGGGTGAGTAGGTGGGTTTGGAGGTCTTGGAGGGTGTGGAGAGTGGGGAGGAGGGGATCTGGGATTAGGTGACCGGTTAGGTGGGTAACGCGTTTGAGAATCTACCCGTAGTATGTGTTAGTCGGAGTTTTTTTTTAGCGAGGCATTTTACTAGGCGGACGGGGACGTACGTGGAATTTGAGAGTTTGGTCTGTAAGCGGGGTTGAGAGCCAGGAGGTGTCCCATGTGGAGATTTGTTGGGATAATTTTTCGTCGACCATAGAAGATTCTTTATTAGTAGAAGCTTGCTCCTCTACGACAAGGTCTTCTCCGACAGTTATGGGGTTTGTCGATCCTGCTAATTCCCCTTCCACACCGGACGCTTCCTCTTCCACACCCTCAGGGCTCTCTATAATAGCCTCTCTGGCAACTGCAGCCTGAAGAATAGCCTCCCTAACTTCCCCATCCGGATAGTCAAGGGTAATGGCGCCTTGTCCATCCACTCTAATCTGCACGCCAGCAGTGACATCCTCGGAGAAATCGTTCGAGATATTACATGCATTACCCATCGGCTCCCCGGCTTGCTGGAGCGTAAAGACCTCCACGATCGCGCGGTGGAGAGCAGCGGTTAGGGCCTGTGGGGATGTTAGGCGCTCAGTTGGAGTGAAACTATATGTAACAGTCGACGTCTTAGCTTTTGGTCTCGCCTTGTAGAGTGCAGGGAGGGAATGACCCACCACATTGACGGATTAAATGCATGCTCCGGATCCCAATTCTGCTCCCACCACCCTGCAAGCCCACCAACATGTTCTAGTCCATCCCACGTCGACGCTGGCACATAAGTATCCCCCCCATTCGTCATGCCTCTCCCTGAAGCCTCCTCATCAACAGTCTCCGTCAATGCACGACCACGACGGCCGTGTCGATCATAGGGGTCTTCTTGTCCAGGAGGCTTATCAGTGCCCCAGAGCTTCCGCCTAACTCGCTCTGTAAGGGTTGGCTTTTCCGGGTCCGTAATGTTTTGTCGACGGGCCGGACGGCAGGGTAGGGAACTGAAATTGGTGGTTGCGGCACGAGGGAGGAGGTAGCGGCGAGAAAGGCATGCTGAGCAAGCGCGTGAGGCAATAGAAGGTGATGCTAGAGGATCGCGGAGGATGTCAATTGACCGCCCTACTCTTGGTAATGGGCGCATGTCGTCGACCGAGAGCAGGTGAAAATGGTGAGCACAGAGGACCGAGTGCAACCAGTATACGCCAAAAGTTCTTTGCACCCCTCGCTTATACGGTTTCCAACAGACCGCTTCGCTTGGAAGTGGGACACGGCGATTTGTATCAAAACACAAAGCAGTATATTTAATAATTCGAAATTGATACAAACTAAAGGAGAAGGTAATAATATGCAAGAAAATGATTAGTATCATTATATACTTGTACTTGGGGGATGAGAATGAGAATCTGCTTTTTAAGAGACTATAGCTTGACCTATAACTTGACTGGCGAAGCAAGGCTGCTTTTGATAGCTCAAATGAATGAATGTTCGAGTCATCTTTCTGCATATATTATTTTTGTATATAATCCTCCGCCCACGACACGCTCGAATGTTGGTGGCAGAGACTTAGAGGCTACACAGCAGAGGCTATATAGCAGATTCACCTACATGCATATAAAAGGCCAAGACGCCAAATAAAACACGTGACGTTCTGGCACTTTCCCACTTCTAGGTTTTGAAGTTTTCCACAGAGCGATTTCCCGACGGATCAGTCTTACCAGCAACTCTGCACTTGGCGATAGCAGCATAGCCATCCCGCTGTGGCTATCTTGAAGCTCGGGTCTAGGATCAGCCATGGCCAGTTCATGGGCGCGCGGTTCAGAATTGCCACCACCTCCACCCGGACTGCCGCCCCCCCTGCCTTCTGGGCCTCCGCCAGCTTACGTATTCGATGCGAGCACTAACTCAATGCCTACGACGAGAGATAATGCACCCGAGTTTACTTTCCGTAGTGGCGATGGCACAGTCATGTTCCCGGCCCCTAGGCAAATGTTAATCCCGATCCCTCCGCAGCAGCCACGCCATGGCCGCCCCAGGAAACGCGGAGAGAGGCGTGGTGATGCACGTGGTGCGAAGCCTGGAGGTAGTTATCCTAGGGGCCGAGCCTTTGGAGCCCATGAGCGTCCCTTGATGAGGACCCGCAGGGAAGCAACGCCTGAGCGATTTCCTGGGATGGGTGAAGGCCGTGATGGCAAATTTGTTGCTTTGGACGAGTTATCCGACAGCGATGAACGAGAGATGGAGGTAGATTCCCCTTCAGACAAAGACCCCGCCGCTGGTCAACATGCCGATATCCAAGCAAAGGATGGGCCTGAACGAGATAGTTCTAGTACTGGTGAGCCGCCTCGGAAGAGGCTTGCTGGAGCAGCCGATGGAGTCCCACAAGCTGGCGATGCTGGTCTTCCAAGATGGTCAAATCCAGATCCGTATACTGTACTTCCACCTACCGAAGAAATACATAAGAAGAAGAAAGATGTCGTTAAGCTTATACGGAAGGCACGCCTATTACCAAAGAAAGAGGAACCAAAGAACGCTATCGCTGACAATGATGATTTCATCTCTTTCAACTTTAACGATGATGAGCAACAGCAATCAGATAGCGAATCTCTTCATAGCCACGGCGGTAAGGAGGTGGTAGTAGCAGGCGCTCCAAAAGGACCCCGTTCCAGTCACTTTGATCGGTTCAGCCACCGCGAGCATTTCCGGCAGCAGCATATACAGTCCAGTGCTCTAGGTGGGACAAGGGGTGCACTAGCTCCCCCCCCAACAAACCACACTTCGAATCACCCTCTACCATCAAGGCCCGTTCCACCCTCTCGAACTCTCGGGGGGCGGGACGCATCCACCTGGTCCGGAGGTTCGTTTAGAATGGCTGATACTTGGCCGCCACCTGACACTGCTGCTGCTCTAGGTAATCGAAAGAGAACACATGATGACAGAGTGAAAGGTGAGAGTTCACAAAATTCCTATAGAGGTAAAGGCAAGCCTCCACTGCCAGACGGCGACGTAATCCCGAAGTGGATACCGCGTGCCGGCAGCAACCCAACACCTTGGTGTGGGAAAATCGATCATTCAGGAACCGAAGACTTTGGCTTCCGGTGAGCTCAATTTCTGACTTAAGTCCTTGTTCTTACGCTTCGTTTACTAAAAGGCTAGTAGGCTCCATAAAGAGATATGTGATCTTTACGAATATATTCGTCCCCAGGATTTTGAGCAGACGATCCGGACAGAACTGGTAGAGGATTTACGCGACAGGGTTCGAGACAAGTGGCGCGACTCTGACATTCTGAGCTTTGGCTCTTTCGCGGCTGGACTCTATCTTCCAGATTCGGACATGGACTTGGTGATGGTTTCTGATTCCTACATGAGGGGCCGCCGAGCAGTGTACGATAGGAAAAGTCACCTCCACCTATTCTACGATTTCATCGATCGCCGCGGTATTTCGGTTCCCGGGTCTGCGGAAATAGTTGCGTCGGCGAAGGTCCCATTGGTTAAATATGTGGACCGGAGGACTGGTCTAAGGGTAGATATTTCTTTCGAAAATGATTCGGGGCTGCACGCCGTCCCTACGTTTCTCTCATGGAAAGCTACGTTTCCCGCGATGCCAATCATTGTTCCCCTTATCAAACATTTCCTCGCTATGAGAGGTCTGAACGAGGTCTTCACCGGTGGCTTAGGAGGCTTCTCTGTCACCTGCCTTGTGGTGAGCCTGCTACAGAACATGCCGCAGGCGGCGAGTGGAAGTTTTATTGCTGAGCAGCACTTGGGAGAAGTCTTGATGGAATTCTTTGATCTATATGGGAACTTGCTGAATTTTAGCACGACTGCCATAAGGGTTGATCGTCCAGGATATATTGAGAAGGTCAGACAGCCCTTTTCCCTTAGAAACCTGATTATCTAACGCATTGGGCTGAGTAGAAAACACTACCCAATACCCCATACAGAAGCCAGGAAAAACAAGATCGATTGTGCATTATAGATCCGCATAATCCCGACAATGACCTCACGGGAGGTAGCAGAAATATTCACACCATCCGTCGCTGCTTTTCAGAGGCCTACAGTACTCTTCAGGGGAGAATGGCAACACTTCGGAAGTTGGATATCGAGAGTAGGAAAGGCCAAACCCTTCTTGACGAGCTCTATGCTGGTGCCTATCAGAACTTCGATAGCCAGCGGGAACGCTTAAGGGAGGTTTTCATGCGGAGGTGGGAGGCCCGGCGATACCCTAGACGTCCATAAACCACTACTGACAGTAGTGGGATGCCCAGAGACAACCGCTCGCCAACGCCGGGACCACAAAACGCCAACCTCAGTCTAGGATCTGGAGGAAGAGGCATTTCTCCAAAGGTTGTTATACAGGGCAAGGCGAAGCAACTAAACTCAAAGAGGGGGGCTGAGAAGAGTGGTGAGACTCGGTCAAAGCGCCCGGGCAAGAAACCCCTATCGAAAACTGCGATGGGAGATCGAAGTCGTGCAGATGCTTTCAAAGCGCAGTATCCAATGATTGAAGGGGTCCCTACAGAACTAAGTAAGAGCCGGAAGAAGATTTTGCTTAATGACTGGAAGAAGAAGATTTCGAAGGAACGAGAGAACGAGGGGGGCAATAGAGCTAAAAAGCCCGGACGCGGTGCTGACAAGCATTGGACCGGCTCCAGTTGGAACGAGCTGAGGGCAAAGGCCCAATCTACTGTCGTCAAGTCAAAGGCGGTTCCACGGATTGACCGTTTCCCCAGGAAAGCGAAGGCAACACATGGTGCGACCCCAGAGATCGGTGGTACTCGCTCTGATCCGATTGAACTGGATTAGCCTTTCCAGCTGGTTTTCGAGTGGTCCGCGACGGGGGCAGGGTAATTTATATAGTCTTCCTGCTTCATTTTTGACGGCCCTAGTTATGTGACTAAGTTTCCTCTAGAGTTTTCTGCGGGCTGTATTGGCTTCGGCGTCGGCGGTTTTGGTCCTGGAACATTCTCGACATCCTTGTACTTCTAGCCGGCGCTGGTCGTGGTGGTTGATTTTACCCATTAAGAAAGAGGACGGCTTATCCATCCCCTTCGAGCGAACGCCCTTACGGCAAGACGACTTAGAAGGGAGACTTGGTCTCTGTATCACACTAGCTTAGAATATTTTGCTCCTACTTTGGTTCCCTGATGGCCCATGCCGAGTTCCTTATTTTCCCCTGGATCCTCGATCCTACTACCTCGTAATTTATTACTTTCTCTTACGCTGCTCTTACTTACTGACTTGAGCAGCAGATATAACGGTACTAGCACCATCATATCATTACGCTTCTCTGGGGGCTTGCCTTCCCAGCTCTGCCTGATCATCCCCGCTTACTTGTGCAGCAGGTCTAAGCCCCCCCAAAACGGCATTACTGGCGGCGGCTACCTCTGGGAGTTCTTTTTCACTACTGTGAAGTCGGGAAAGACGTGGAATTAATAATTCCTCTCTCTCAGATGAGGAAAGCTTCACTTTATTGAAGGGTCTCCCCTTCCCCGCTCGCCCTACTGTTGCTGAAGGGGGGAAGGAGAACACATCGTCCCTGCACATGTGTTCTGTTTTTCCTGGACGCAAGCTGTTGGGACTTCTTTTCTCTCACTGCACGGCTCGCTTTATGCGTGGGCTTGCAGGGAGAGAAGAAAGTACCAGGGTTACATGCAAAGTGACCTACCTACGGCCCATCCACTCGAAAGCAGTCTACCTTTTTTTTTTCACCCACCATCGATCCCAACCTTCACCAGCATGACAGGAGAATAACCCCAGCGCAAATGCGAGCTCTAGACCCCAACAAAAACGGAAAAAGAACCTATATGATAGGTTTACGCCCAGGAAGTGCATTCTATTCTACTCTGGTCAGCCGGGAAAGAATCTCGTGGAGACCCCTTGTCTTGTCCTCTGTATCTCTCTCTGCAATACGGCGAAATGCAAAGGGCGTATGTTACGTACTAATAAGGCCTTGGCTGTTGTCCTTATTATTGTGTCTCTTACTACCAAGTGGTAAATCTTGTTTGTTTGTTTGTTTTCTTGGATTTTTATTATTATTATTATTATGATTATTATTGTAGTCTTAAGGCGTGTTTGCCCTGATGTCTAGCCCGGCGGACAGCCTACTTGGTGAGCGGGGACACTCGGCTGCTTGGGGAGGTGTTGAGGCGCAATATACTAGGGAGGGGTTTTTCGTGGTAGGGAAAATGCGGTAGAGGTGGGACAGGAAGGGATTAGTGGAGCCTGGTTGTGTTTGGTAGTTTTCTCGAGGAGGGATTGGGGTTAAGGTATTGCAATAGTTAGCGTTGAACGTGATAGAGCAAGATGATGCGAAGTTGAGAAATTAATCTGCTTTTGACCATTAGGCCGCAGCGTGTATCTGGCTCGCTGTTGCAGTTGGAGGCATCGACAAAAAGGTATCGAATCCCTTATTTTTGGAGACCATATCACTGACAAGTCGTGTTGCTCTTTGCTCCGAAAACCAGGGAAGAGTGGGGAGCAGCAGCCAATCGCGATTTTAGAGGCGCAGCGTGGGACGTGGCTGGGGACCACCCATCCGGGAAAGCCTTGAGATAACTTACTTCAGCCCGAGAATTCCTGCAAACATGAAAGGCTGCCTGCCATCGCATCATTCATGACGATCTGTGTGCGCGGCTTTGCCCTGCATTTCCCCCCTTACGTCGAGAACGTAATGGTTATGAAGGGGACAGACGTTGAGAGAAGCAGAACGGTCTAGCGTCAAGATGGTTCTCGAGGCATTCGCAGCTATTAGCCTGGCCGGCAATATCGCTCAATTTGTTGAGTTTACCAGTAAATTGGTTGCACAGAGCTTGAAGCTGTACAAGTCGGACTCGGGAGTTTTAGCAGAGAATGTCGAGCTGCAGGCTGTCGCCGAAGATCTCAAGAGACTTTCTGGAAGTTTGGCGGTTCGGTTTTTGGCTACTTCAGAGGCTGATGAAGGCATCATATCGCTTGCTCGTTCTTGCAAAGCTGAAGCCGATAAGCTTCTTTCCACCCTCGAACGATTAAAGATCCAGCCTGGGAACCGCAGATGGCAGAGCGTCCTTCAAGCATTAAGGCACGTGTGGGAGAAAGAGAGGGTCGAAGAGTTCCAGAAAAATATTGGGCGTTTCCAGACGCAATTAATACTGCATCTAGTCATTCTCACAAGGTAAGCAGCCTTCGTACGCTAGGCTGTCTACGGGGATATCCTGTGGTGCTTTGGGGGCGATTTTCCTGCGCATGCCTTGAGTTTCCTCTCATCCGTAGATGCACGCTAACGAAATTACACAGCGATCAGCAGTCGAGTGTTGCCAAAGATGTCTGGGCTCTTTCCCGAGCAAGCACACAGATGAATATGAACACAACCGCCCAGCTTGAACATCTAAAATCCGCGATAAAAGAGCTTAAGCGGATCACATACGAGAAGGTGCAGGGTGATGGAATCGCCAGCGGGGCGTCGGCAATCCCAACGTCAAGCACACAAATAAGTGCTGATATTTCCAGGCAGCTTCAGCAATTAGAGCCCACAGAATGTATGCAAGAACAGATACAATATGGGACTGACGATGCGAACCAACTCTCAACAAAGCTAGAAAACGTCGTTACCGCCGGGTTTACGATAGCCGCTGAGCAGGAAATCCTGCGCAGCTTACAATTCGAGTCTATTAGGATGCGGCAATCAAATATTGCAGAGGCCCACATGAAGACCTTCGACTGGATCTTCAAGCCTTCAACCAACAATAGTGGCGACGCACGCTTGCAGAATCCGTTCTTTCACTGGTTGTGCTCCCGTGACGGAATTTTCTGGGTCTCTGGAAAGCCAGGATCTGGAAAATCAACGCTCATGAAATATTTGTACAACCATCAAAACACGAGAAGGTTTCTGCGCACCTGGGCAGACTCTTGGACGCTAGTATGCGGAAGCTACTTCTTCTGGAACGCTGGAACTGAGTTGCAGAAATCTCAACAAGGTCTCCTCCAATCTTTACTTTATGAGGTGCTAAGGCAATGCCCTTCCTTGGTCGAAAACGTTGTTCCATCTCGGTGGTATGAACTGCACACTCAAAAAGGCGCCAGTCGCGTTTCGTACCCGTGGACACGGGAGGAGCTCTTGGATGCTTGTAACCAACTAGTGCAGCAGAAAGTCATATCCGCCAAATTCTGCTTCTTCATCGACGGGCTTGATGAATACGACGGGGATCACAGAGAGATCATCGACATACTAAACAAGTTCACCACCTCAGCAAACATCAAGATCTGTCTTTCAAGTCGGCCATGGAATGTTTTCGAAGACGCCTACGGTCAAGACAAGACGCTGCTACTGAAACTTCAAGATCTCACGAGGAATGATATCAGACTGTATGTGCGGAATAAACTAGAAGAAAACGATCGCTTTACCCTACTTAAGACAAAGGACAGTCGCTACCAAGATCTCGTTGAAGAAATTGTAGACAAGGCTGATGGTGTCTTTCTCTGGGTAGTTCTCGTTGTTCGGTCCTTGAAGGAAGGAATTACTAATGCAGATACGATTTCTATCTTGACGGCAAGGCTCCGAGAGCTCCCTTCAGACCTTGAGAGTTACTTCAGGCATATCCTTAGCCGGGTTGATAAGGTATATTGGGAAGGAACCGCCCAAGCATTCCAAATGGCAGTAGCAGCAGTAGGGCCACTGCCTCTTTGGTCATTCTCCGTTCTCGATGAGGAGGATCCTGATTTTGCAATCAAAGCCAAGCCCCAGCCCATCTCACGAACCCGGGCAGAGGAGATGAGCGACGAATTCGAGAAGCGATTAAATGCTCGGTGCAAAGGGCTGCTAGAGGTTACGATACCGAATCAGTATAAAGACATCTTTTCGAGAAAAATGGTTGACTTTTTGCACCGGACGGTTCGGGATTTTCTTCGATTGAGTGATATCCAAAATTTGCTGGCTGTGCGAATGGAAACCCCGTTTGATGCCAATGTCGCCCTCTGTAAAGGGTTTCTCGTTCAAGCCAAGGCCATACCGGCATTTGAGAGGAGACTTTTAGATCGCATCCTGGATGACTTCTCATACTATGCTCGCCAAATCGAGAAGCTCAACCGGCAGCCACCAACTGTGCTGCTTGATGAGTTCGCCCGGCTTATGAACCCAAAAGAAAGATCGGAATATATCCCGCTTCTCCCTGTTATGATACACAAAGGCCTCCTCCTCTACGTCAAACAGAAGCTGCACGATAACCCCGGGTTACTGCTCACAGCCCGCGGAATCCGACCCCTTGATATTGCACTGATACCCTCACAGGTCCCCTCGAGACATGAGGCTTGTATTGAACCCGAATTGGTGAAATTGCTCTTGGATCATGGTGCAGACCCGAACCAAGATACTGGGGACTACACTATTTGGACCGGCTTCCTGTACTGGGCTTGGTTGAAATCCTCGCTCTCAGATGAGGAGAGACTAGCTTTGTTCAAGGTCACAGAAACGCTCCTTCGTAGCGGTGCAGACCCAAATGCTAGAGTTGCGACCAGAGTTGAAAGTCTCTCTATATCAGAGGTCTTCATGAAGGTTTTCAATGCTGACGAGGCTACTCTACTAATGCAATTGCTATCCGGTCGGCAAACCATGAGCCGAAATGAGCCCAAACACAAGGGAGGCAAAAACAGCCACCATAGGGGGCTTTCCCGCGAGTGGCTGGAACTATGTTCCCTTGATGTGGTTGGATGGATAAGGAAACGTGCTCGGAAAATCTCCTAAAAAGTTGCCAGGACTATTGGCCTGAACGTGATGTGATGTGGGCTCGGATAGGGGCTACCGAAATTAAGCTTGTGCTGTCCGAGGACAAATTCCAGATAGGAATGCCCTACACATGCCCTTTCTTTCAGCCGACGGCTGAAAGCCAGCGCATTGTGTCGGCGGGTGTGTCGAGGTGGGAACCATATTGCCACACATGCAGCTCGAGCCGTTTTTCATCCCGCATATGAGGGATCGATGGTTGGGCTGGGAACGGCACTGGGTGTGGCGACAGTAATACAATACCAGCAAGTTGTGCAGAGATGGGGCTCGGCATAGGGACAGGTAGACTCCTGACATGCTCCGGTGCCGAAGGGCTAGATACTGCTCACCCGAACGCTAGCGCAAAGACTAGAAGAACTATAAGAATGTGTGCATCCAGTGGCACTCGGGATTCCTGGCCGTGTATCGGCGACCGTCTGGGTGGATGGCACGTTCTCCCACGTCACTAACCTATACGTCAACGAGGAGCCTAATATCCATAGAATCTCCATGTCTAGCGATTGCGATACCCCGATAATGTACTATACATACAGCGGCTACACAGACTTCAAACTGGAAGAGTGGGTAGTAGATAGTTGTGCGTGTAGACGGCATGGTCAGGGGGGAATGATATTTTTTTTTTCCTTTTGAACCACCCACAGAATCGCCATTTGGTTTCTCTAGGCGATCTATATAGAATCACAAAAGATACCAGTATAGTTCACCATGGTTCTCCACACCAAATCTCACTATTGCCATATTTTCATTCTCCAGAGTTGCGAAAAATTCCAGATTGAGAGGGGGGATAACGTTTTAAAAAGGATCGTTCCCACAAGCTGGACTCCCAACACACTAGCAGCTTTCCTATACGTAACTGGAAAAGGAGAATTAGCTACCCGTCGATTCGTTTATTTCCTCACGAGTAAGAGTTTTTTTCTCTCTTTTTTTTTTGGCAGAGTACAATTGCGCGTGGTAAGCAGAGAGAGAGAGAGCGTTTTTTTTTTGGTATATAATATTTAGGGTATATCTATTAAAACCTGCTGCTGTAGCCCCAAGGTGAATACAACGCCCGCGGGGAAGAGAGAGTTCAACCAAATGGCCCATCCCAACGAAACCGAAAAAGGAGAGGGAAGGGGGTAGTGTCGTGAGATATGATATATATAGTTGGGAGCCCTTTGACTTCACAGTAGTCCATCGAATTAAGAGCTCCAAGGACACATCCGAATTGAGGAGGAGTGAGATGAAATGATACTGATTCGGGGGGGGACGATATTTTTTTTTAATATTTATTTGTTGTGCAGCAGTCCAAATCCCAAAGAAGTAGAGGGGAAGTTTGTTATTCGTCCTCGTAATTCGTCACAGGGACATAAGCTCTCCGTTCCCTAACGGTCTGTGTAGAGTTGTGGTTAGAAACCTAAGTAAGGGAGGCATTAGGATAGGAGAAAAGAGGGCAACACTCACAGCCAGCCATTGATTTACCCATGGCCTAACTGCCGCATAAATCAACAGCCCCACCGTCGCAAAGATAAAAATAAACACAACAGCCTCGTCCTTCCTCGAATCACGCTCTACACCACTCAATTAGCTTTCTCCCCGCTCAACGAAAAGCTCCGCGTACTACCCCATCACCACGGGGAAAGAGGGGAGAAAACCCCAAAACCACTTACGAAAGCATGTAGTAAAAATATCCTCCTCCTTCTTCCCCTTACAAATCGGCAAGCGATAGTCCAAACAGAACTGCCGGTTACAGTCATTACATGTTGGTTTCGCGCCCGGTTTGCGTTGGTCTCCTCCGTCTGCACGGGGGAAGAACAGGAGTGAGTCGGCTCTAGAACCTGCGGCCGATGAAGAAGGACGCGGGTCGCCGAGCGGGATGATGGTCGAGTTGCTACCGCAGGTGCATTTGCAGAACGATGTTGGCGCTATTTATGCATACCAGAGTCAGGGCCCTTGAGGGTACGAGTGACGTGTGTGTGTGTGTGTGTGTGTGTGTGTGTGTGTCTGTACTTACAAGCCGCGGCTGCAAGAGAAATGAGCACTAAGAGCGCATAGAGGAGCGAGGCGATTCTCTTTCGAGTCTTCATTGCTGTCTTTAGTTGTATTTCCTTGGCTTGTAGGGTCGTTGAATTAAATACGGCGCAGTGAGTTGATCATCGTTGGGACGGAAGGTAATCCCGAAAACCGTTAGTTAACTGGTTGATCCGGCTGTCAGCTTACCTAATCCACGCCAATGGCCAAGTACGACAGAGTACGGAGCACACAAATAAGCCCGTTACCAACTCCTCTACTCATGATAGCAGACGACTTGCGCGACCACACCGGGACGGTAAAGAATGGCCTTTGGTAGTGAGGAAAAGAGACTATGTGTCCCTTAGCCTGGTAGATCTAGCGTAGACATCGATTCTCTAGTATCTTAATCACCAAGAGCAGACTACGGCCAATTGATGTATGCATGTACCGCTTTGTCCAACCACCATCACGCCACAGCTATAGAGGTTACGTGAACAAACGCATTCTGTCTATCCTTCTCCCGAGCCACGGCAACGTCGAAAACAAAAGCAGAATTAACAGTGAATCTAAAATGCAAAACGGGGCAACTCATGCGTCTTTGGGTCTTCTAAACTGCCGACCGTTGGCCGTATGCGGGGTCGAACATGCTTCCCTTGAAACCCGCGAAAAACACCAGCTCAGTGACCGATGCAAGATGCAAAACAACAACCTATCCCACCAAGAACGCCACGCTAACCTGATGAGTAAAAGGATAACAGCATTGAGAATGGAGTGTAAGAGAACAACATCACTAGTGGCTCGGATGTTTTCGTTGACGATTTCGCTGCTAAAAATATAGAATCCCATCCCAATAGAAGGACCAACGAAGAGATTAAAATAGGGTATCGTGTTCTATCATGGATAACGAAATGAAAAAAAGGACAGTCGTGAGGAGCTTCACCATGCTCGAATTGACTACCTCCAATCAGATCCTAACGAAGTGGCTGTAATGTCCAGGGACCATGTTGCGACATTTCTCGCAATCGGCACGATATCCCATTGAAAACACCACCTTCCCTTTGCCAAAAGCCGTAGTAGGCGGAGTACGTTCATCTCCTAGCTTTAAACCCTGTTGGCTCTTAGACGCTCTAGCGTCTGCGATAGTGCTTCTATTGCCAGAGTTACCGTTGTGATCGTCTTGGACAATTTCCATCTTTTCGCCGTTTACTTCGACTTGCTGGAGCTTGGCTTCACCTTCACTGATGGGACTCGGAAGGCGGCGACCAACATGGTATTGCGGATGCCCAAGCATATAGGTATTTTCTTCGGCGTCTCCCATGGGTACATCCTCATTACTAAGGTGAGAGGATGGTGGGAAGAAAGAGCCGTGCATAGGTGTTGGCGTGCGAACGGGGAAGTCGGGCATCTCGTGGTCTCCATCCGAGCGGACGGATTGCCCACCATCTGGGGTTGTGGGTCTACTACGGGTGGGCGACTGGCGGGTCAAGAAGCCATGGTGATTATGCTCGAAAAAGCCGGCCAGCGGGTCGGACGGTGGTCGGTCCAATGTTGGAGAGTTTTGCGGTGTGAAGCTATGTGGTGGGAAGCCATGCGGAGGCCTCAAGTGCAGGTGAGGAGGAGAGCTACGGATGGGTAAGGTTCGGCGTTTCTACGATGTGGTTATCACGGAAACGTCAGTCCAAACGACTGCGCGAGCCAAGAGTTGTTACCCCCCGGCCCATAATATCCCCCATAAACCAAACGAGAGTCTGAAGATGCTTGCGAGGACATACCTTCTGGTCGGTGCATGATTGCTGGGGCTGCTCGCTATCGTCCACATCCGACGCACGGCGTTTGAGCTTGCAGGGTGACGCACTCATGGTGTTGGAGCTCTCTAAGCTTCGAGACGGAGGGCAATGGTGTCCACCGAAGGCATCAGGCCTCGAGAGCTGGAGATGGAGAGGGCTACCAGCGGAGGGGGCGGAAGGAGACGGGCGCGCGCGCACCTGGCAGGCCAGGACCGTCGTGTTCTTTGGCCTCGCCCGGCTTCATAGACAAAACCACAACGGGAGGTGTCGAGCGTGTGGGAACTCGAGGTTCCTGTTCCTTGCATCACGCCAAGCCCGCCCCTCACCCCACGCTCAAAGAATTTCTCTCCTCCGTATGGAGAACCAACACTGTACCACAATAACAGATAACCGTCCAGAGGGAGCAAGGCCTGCGACACTTGCATACTGCCCATCTAGCCAGCTACCAATGGCTGACTAATCGCACCAACTAGGCAGCTCACAAACGCATTATTTTTATCTCTCGCCTCCAGCCGCACGCTCGTCGTGTTCGTTGACCGCCTGGTGAATTTTTCAGCATTCAGCTGCCTTGGCTATCTTGGCTGAGATTCCTATATCTTTGCCATACCCCTAGCCTAGAGACGATAGTAGTCTCGACTCACAATTGATTTCTGGAAGCTACCATAGTCACCCGAATCTAAAAATTTTTACAGCTGTTCTGGATAGTCTTCGCTATTTTTTCACCTTCCACAAGAAAAATGCCTATCTCCAGTGCCAGTATTCTGAGGGAAGCGGCCAGCGATGATGTGCGCAGTATGTTTTAGCTCGCCTCCATGATCCAATTGTTCAATGCTGATTGTGAACAGTCTTGGGCTACGACCCTTTAATTCCACCTCAACTTCTTCAGGCTGAAATTCCAGCGGTGGGACCCCGTTTTTATACGTTCCCAAGACTCAATTGCTAATTCGCCTTTCGCTCAGCCCGAACTCGCTCTTGAGACGGTCTTGAAGGGCCGAAGGGACGCTATTTCGATCATCACTGGTGCATCCGATCGCCTCCTCGTTATCTGTGGCCCTTGTTCCATTCACGACCCCGCTACTGCCCTCGAGTATGCTGCACGGCTAAAGGAAATATCCACAAAACTTGCTGGTGAGCTTTGTATCATCATGCGTGCATACCTCGAGAAGCCTCGCACCACCGTCGGCTGGAAGGGTCTGATCAACGATCCTGATATTGACGAGACCTTCCAAATAAATAAGGGCCTGCGTGTGTCTCGCAAGCTCTTCTGTGACTTGACGGAATCCGGGGTGCCTCTTGCCAGCGAAATGCTGGACACCATTTCGCCTCAGTTCTTATCCGATCTCATTTCCCTAGGTGCAATCGGTGCACGGACTACGGAGTCTCAATTGCATCGGGAACTAGCTTCTGGGCTCTCATTCCCAGTTGGATTTAAAAATGGCACAGACGGCAGCTTGGCGGTTGCTATTGATGCAATTGGGTCGGCTGCGGCAAGTCACCATTTTATGGGCGTGACAAAACAGGGTCTGGCAGCTATCACAAGGACGAACGGGAACGAGCACGGTTTCGTGATCCTACGAGGCGGTAGTAGCGGTACAAATTACGACGCTGAGAGCGTAAAGGTTACTAAAGAAGCTTTGAGGAAAAAAAACCAGAAGGAAATCATGATGATTGACTGCTCACACGGTACACAACTGCGCTAGATATACATCACAAGATCCACCTAAAGCTAACAAAATGTTGAATAAAAACAGGCAATTCTAAGAAAAACCACCGCAACCAGCCCCTCGTCGCCCAAGCCATCGCTGAACAACTTCGGGCAGGCGAGAGATCTATTATCGGAGTTATGATCGAATCTAACCTCGATGAAGGTCGCCAAGACGTACCTGAAGAAGGACCCTCCAAGCTCAAAAAGGGCGTCAGCATTACAGATGCCTGTATAGATTGGGATACTACAGTCGAAGTCTTGAATTCCCTAGCTTCTGCGGTCAAAGAACGCAACAAAAGGGCTGAGGTCAATGGTTCTTGAAAAACTAGTGAGTTTGGAGCTGGCTCGAGGGAGAAGGTGATCAAACACGATGAGATACAAAACGCTTCAACGCTTCATAATTTCTTTCACGACCGATAACGAGAATGCTGCATTTCGATGAGAGGACCGCAACCCCTTGTGGTTACTAGTATTAGAAGATGATTACTACTCAACTAGTATATCTGAATTTCGACAAAAAGATAGTGATCAGGGTATCATCTTCAATCCCGCCCGTTTTGTACAGGGGAGCTATATTACTTTAGATTTCGCAATTCACTCACAAACAGTCGTTCGCGCTATCTCTCACTTTTACACTGTATTATATAAATACGCTTTTCCCCAGGCATGCTCAACCCCTCGCAGCACACTAGAAACGCGCCGGTTCCGGTTAAATTGTAAAAAAAAAAAAATTACAATGCACCTCATAGAACTAAGTCCGTCCTAAAAAAAGGATAATACACAATCAACATAAACTCCCCAGTGAATTGGAGTGGTAGTATCGAAGAAACAGGTAAAGAGAGAAAGCAATCGAAGCGTGTTGTTCCCTTTGTTTTCCGCCGTCATTCTAATACTTCTATTCTCACTCTGTAGGGGGTATTCCAGTAGTACCACCGCAACTCCTATCAGCCGCAAAGGGGAAGAAGGATGGTCATCGCCTCGGCTCTTCCAATGAACCCGCAAGCTCAAATGTCGGTGACTTCCAGGCCCCACAAACTACCACTCTCTCACTCTCCGTACAGATATCGCAGTCATCTTTCCTCCTTGTGAGTGATGTAACAGAGGATTGGGGTTTATTTCGAGTCGTTGTTCATTGCATTCATCCCCACCTCATAAAACAGCATCACAATGCCATCAACCCAATTGAACGATGTCATTTCACGCACCGCCCTGCGCTACAGCCTTTCCGAGCGTGAATATACACTTCTTCAGAAATACCTTATATCGCGGCTTCCACGTTCTGTCGCAAAGCGCGTCCCTAGCTACCCTACGTCCAATGGCAGTACGAATGACGCAGACACCACCACCCTCCGCACCACCCTCCGCGTCTTCCTATCAACCTACCTCTCCCTCCGCACCGCCGATGCCATCCTCCCTCTACTCACCAAGGCTCCCCAACCGCCACCCCTGCCTAATAAAAAGCCCCCATTCCGCATCGCCCGTATCTCGCTCTCGCTTTCCCTGCTCCTGCTCCTCCATCGGGTTCTCTACCGCTTTCTCGGACGTCTTCGCGCCGCCCTGTTGAGTCCAGAGGCGAAGGGCTTCAGAAAAAGGAACCCCAGAGCCGCAAAGGTGTTGGGTGCGAGGCTTGCGCCGGCGGTCGGTGCTGGTTTGGCTGGGGTGACATTGGGGATTTGGCCGGGTGGGGCAGGGAGGAGGGCCCTGGCAGTTTGGATCTTTAGTAAAGCTGGGGAAGGGGTTTGGAGGTGGATAGAAGGGAGAGGCTGGGTGGGGTGGAGGCCGTGGGTTGGTTTTCCCGTTCCCATTATTACCTATATATGCTGTGTTGAGGTATGCTAACGTTGGCGGTTTTAGTGGTATGGGAGCTGGCTACTACTGCCTCTTGCAAGTGGCCAACTCTTCCACGCCTTTATCTTTGACAGAGATTGTTTCCCAGCAGTTCGTCTCTCTCCCTTCCACCATCTCTTACCCTCCAAGACCAACACCACGCATCTAGGCCTACGGAAACTTCATTCTCAAACACTCTCCTGCCTACATCCAGCCCCGACCTGCTGACTACCCCTCCCACCTCCCTTGGCCGGGAACTTATGATATCGTTGATAGTTTGGCCAACATTGCCGAGCTGAACCACCCGTACGCCCCTATTCAATTACACTTGGAAAGACTAACCAGCTAACAACGAGCATCAGCCCCTTCATCTCCCCCATCCTCTTTCCCAACAACAAACACCCCCTCCCCTCTTCCCTAACCGCTATATCACCGATAACCGACCCCGCCCACCCCCTAATCAAGCACCTCACCTGCGCCCTGCTCCACCCAAATGACCCTTCTTGTACACGGACCTACATTACGTACTGGATCCAGGCCTTCCCCTCCCTTGCTCGAGTCACGGCCTTGGCTCTCACTTTGCTTTCCCTCCCGCGTTTACGACGCTCCCTTGTTAATATCGATAATGACGATGATGACGAAAACGGCCCTTTCCACGTCCTCACTTCCCTAACCCGGTCAATCCTCCGAAGCAGCCTCATCCTCACTGGCGGCATTGGCACAGCATGGGCATCCATCTGCCTCTTTGTGCACCTCTTCCCTCGCACCTTCCTCCCAAAACGTCGCTTCTTCCTCTCCGGCCTCCTCGGAGGCCTATTCGCCTTCCTAGCACGTAAAGACGGTCGCAATGTTTTCTTGTATTCGGCGAGGATGAGCGTAGAGAGCGCGTGGTTGGTGGGGGTTAAGAGGGGATGGATTAGGGGCGTTAGGGGCGGGGATGTATGGGTCTTTTGTCTAGGGCTGGCGGTTTTGGGGGCAGTTTGGGAGGGGAGGGAGGAGGAGGTAGGAGGTGGGGTAGTGGGGTGGTGGATGAGGGAGTTGAAGGGGGAGAAGTGTATTAGGAAAAGAGAGGGAAAGAGAGGGGAAGAGTCTAAAGAAGAATGAATAATATAAAAAGACATTGGCATTTAGACGCGCCTCTTTTTATTTTAAAATTTTTTTTTCTCATCTGTATCTCTCCCCCCCATTTTTTTTTATTTTACCCCGGGCGTTCAGACGTCAAACTTTCCACCTTTCCCTTCCCTTCCTTTTACTATACACGTGTAGTATGCAGTTCTATGTAGTTCTATGTAGTCATGTGGTTCTACGGAGTAACGCTGTTCTATGCAGTTATATGTAGTTCTATGCAGTTATGCAGTTCTATGTAGTTATATGTAGTTATATGCAGTTATATGTAGTTAGCTAGTTCTATATAGTCATGTGGTTCTGTGGAGTTATATGCGTAGCTCCACCTACGTCACCCCACACACACACAGAGTAATATATATATACTATATACAACGATATAATTACATACCCCCCCCAACACCCCCTCCCCCCCTCCCCCGCTCATACATACGCCATACCATACCATACCATCCCTCTATATATATATATATATATACACATCCCCACCTACCTGCCTACCTGCCTACCTACCTATCTATCTACCTATCTACCTATATCTATATATATACACATACATACATACACACATACATACATACACAACCCCCGTCCTCCTCGCTTGCGCGCACGTACTAATATACATACATTAAATTACATTACACATCTCGCTCACGCGCACGCGCACGCGTAATAACCCCTGTATTCTCTCCGCTTCTGGTTTTTTTTTTTTTTTTTTAAAAAAAATTTTAGTTCCCCCATTTTTTTTTTCTCTACCTGCCGATTTTCGCTCTGGAGAGAGAGGGGGGGGGGTGTGGTTAGGCGGCGCACGGAAGTACAGGGAGTGGTGAGTATTTTATCTTACCCTCTTCTCCTTTTTCTCTCCTCCCCAGTTTGGAGGTAGGTGTTATTTACGCCTGCAGAAACAAAACTTTTGCAGAAAAAACCACCATATAGCACAGTACAGCTCGATAGCCAAGTTCGCCCATTAAATAAAAATAAAAAAAAGATTTAACCTTAGAAAAATTTGTATTTATTTTTTACTTTCCATAAATTACAGGACCCCCGAACCCTACAGCCTTAATTTCCCATCCCTACTCCGTTTACATGAATACCCACGCCCCCTACGAGAAACTCCGCGCACAGCGCATGCTCTCTCTTCCCCGCATTTAGAACTAACTTGGGTATATATATAACAAAAAAAAAAAAGAAAAGAAAAAGGGAAAAAGAAAATTTCCAATCCACCTCCCTCACCCTCACCCCTGGTCTTCATCCCGGTCGTACATACATCGGTAAATAGAGAGAGCGAGAGAGAGCGGGGGTGAGGGATAGATGTACAAGTAAAGAAAAGGAGAAGGAAAAATGAAGAAAAAAAAAAAAAGTAGGTGTTGTTCTAGTTCCTTAAAGGAAGAGTCAAAGGAACAACGCCCCCAGCCCTTCCAGAACACCAAAGAAAGTAAGTAGGGCGGAGCCTAGCTCTCGCATGTATATCCTTTTGGGGTTTGGCTTTCCGAGGGTGATTAGGAAGAGCACAGTGGTGGTGGTGGTGGTGATACAAAATTATGTAAAAGGGAGAGAAATAAAAGAAAATAAGAGTAGTCGAGTGGTATGATGGATCATTTCTTCCCCAGCAACGCAGTTATAGCCACGACAGCAGCAACAATAGCACCAACACCTATACTCAAACCCCAAACCATCATCTTGTAAACCAAAAGTATAATGGCCAGTATCCCATCGGCATTTTCGCCCATCTTCTCCCCTTCTTGCCCGTTGGCCTCGGTTGCGTTCTGGAACGTCGGGGTGCTCTTCGGCAAGCTCGTCTTGCTCATCATCAGCGACGGTGGCGCCGAGAACCTCATATTTCGTCTCCTTCGTCCCTCAACGAGCGCGACAGTCACGATAGCAGTGACGGCGACGTCGATAATGTAGAAGGATTCAATTTGCGTAAAGGCAGCAGTGTCGATAAGGAGGGATGAGGTGTCAAATTCAAGGGAGCAGAGCGGGGAGTCCTCCTTATTAGGGTTAAGAAGCTGTACAGTGCCGCGGGCGCAGTTGACATCGAAGCCGATCTCACCGTCGATGCGGATAGTGAAGGACTGACCGTTTCCCTTGTTGAGACCTGGGTGCCAGAGGTGGTATCGCTCCTTCTCATTGTCCCAGAGCAACTTGCAACACTCCTTCGCAGCAGCCATACGGACTGCGTCACGGGCCATTGCCTCAGCATCGCTGGGTTCGACGTTCCGGTCCTTGACGCGAGAAGCTGTAGCATCGAGAGCCATCATGGCAGCGGCCTTGGGGTAGATGAGGGTGATGAGGCCATCCTCCGGGGGGAGTCGTCGTGAGGGCGGCTCGAGGTCAAGCGTAATAACGGGGATAATGGAGCGTTTGACGGGGTCGTGGCGGCGGACGATAACTTCGGAGTAGGAAGCATCAAAGCTATGCTCCTTTAGGGTTTGAAAGTCATAGAATGGTTCTTCCCGCGAGGGGCCAAATGAGAATGCTTCGCTTTGCGTAGGTGTGAAGCTACCAGAGGTAGGATCGACGGTGCCAGCTCTATAGGAAGCACGCCCTTAGTTTCTATACAAAGGAGGGGGGGGGGGAAAGGGTCGAGGGCGATTAAAGGCTTACCGGCACATGCGGAGTGCAAAAATTCGTCCTGTGTCCACAACCCCTTGCCCATTTGCTGCCTCTCGCAAAGCAACAAGCTCCGCCAAACTCGAGTATCTCGGTGCAGGCTTGCCCATGACCCCCATAGGGAACGATGTCATTGCCGCGGGGGCTGTGAATACCGTGCTCAACATCCCCGGGGTGTCGGGCGAGTTTACACTCATAGATTCACCCGATCTAATCCGCTGAGGTCGAGCCACCCGGTTGAGTGGTTGATGTGATATGGGCATAGAAGGATCGTAGCGCGGGAACATTGATTTTATGGGAGCAGGCGCGGGAACAGCGGATGCAGAGCTATTGCTTCGAACGAGCGTCGGGGCGCCTGACAAGTCGGAGTATTGGTTTGTCAGGGCCGGAGAAGGAGCTCTGGGATCTCGCGGGAGAACGCTCGATGGAGTGGCAGCGCGAGAGTAAGCATGGCTACTAGATGGTGTAGCAGCGCGGGCTGGGGGGTCGATAATATGGGTCTTTGGCGGCGCCTTGGTACCACCAGATTTATCAAAATCCGTCGAGACATGAAGGATGATCTTCTCCGCGTGGATGGGGGATTTGCCTTCCGTATCGGACACCGCAAGTGCTGTTTTGACTGGATACCGCCGAGACCCTTTGCGTTTTGGGCGGGATATTTTGGTGGACATGGGAGCGGGAAAAAGCTGAAGCGGAGGAGACGTTGATGCCATTGCTCTTTAAGAATCAGGTGTAGAAGTTTAAGAAGAGTGCTTTTCGCCAAGATCTAGTCTCTACCGGTAAAAGGGAAGAAAATGGTTTGAAGATTGGATATATCAAGTACCGCTTTTTGAACGAGAGTACGCCAGGCAAATGTGCACCGGTGAAAACGTGGATGGCCCGGAGTGCACAGCCGGTAACCAAAGTTGACCTTTTCTCAGCAACGAGTTAGAGATAGCGTCAGAAAACCCAGAGCAAACAAACGAGGAAGCCGGGCATCAAGAGCACGATGGGAATTGGGAGGGTTCATATACAGCGCTGCCCTGCAGCAGATGCCGCCGACGAAAAAGACCAGGGTGACGTACAGAAAGCGCCTGCGACCCGCGCAACGACCGTCTTTCCCTCCCACATGCATCGACCATGGCGAGACCCCGGCCCGCAGCAGACGGCCCTGGAGGGATCGAGCCAACCCTGGGTAATGACCTCTGGGCATCGTGCGCAGCGACGAGAGCCATGATCAGCAGCAGGGGTGGGGTGGTGAGGGATGGCGAAGAAGGGCGAGGATGGGCGAGAATGGGCGAGGATGGACGATGATGGGTGGGGATGGAGAGCGAGAGGGTAAGTTTCTGCTGTGGTTGGTTGGTGGGGGTGGTCGAAGCGCCGAGCAGACGGGGAAGCAGGACATCGACAAGTCGCCATTGGCCAAGCCTTCGCGCTGTTGCTGCGAGTGCTTGCCGCTGCAGAAATACGCCTCTATTGAATCCGCCTGAACTTGTCCATCCACCGCCACCGTCGGCCTCTGGATGTTGACAATTTCCGTTGGGGGGCGCGTAGTGGTTCGTCTGTGGTGGTGGGCGTGTGCTTGCTCGACCGCCGCAGTGTTGGAAGTGCGTGAAGAGTGTTGATTTCGCGCTGATGTCAGGGACGAATTTGCGCTGTTCCTCCTATTCCCGCCCGGCTGCGGACCGATACCCGTTTCCCGATGCAGAAAATACCGATAAGTGACGGACCAAGACATTGCTAGTGCCTCTGTTCTCCATCCGCGTATGTAGTAGACGGGGGATCCAACATGCGTTCGGCGTCAAGACTTACGTGGGACGGGGTATATTGACTCGCCAGTGTTGGTCTGTACTATACCCCCCCTCTCCTCCTCCTTCCTCCCTCCTCCCTCCTCCCACCCCCTCCTCCTTCCCCCCCCACTCCCTTTATCCGGATCCCATCTTCTATCTGTCCAAGCAAGCCGGCGACCCCTCGGCGTGCGAGGCAATAAAGAGCACGAACTAGAGCCTCAACCCTATCTTTCAAGGCTGAGGCAAAGCTCAGTCCCCAACGCGCTCATAACCTCACTACGCCGTCTACGCCTGGACCCGAGGGCAGAGCAACCAACAACAACCCCCACACCCTGCTCTCCACAAAGCCAGTCTATACGTATGTACACGAGCCCATCATCCGCCCTTGAATTAGAACTGGGGGGTGACAACCGACACTGAAAACTCTAGCCGGCCAAAGCGTGCGTGCTTTTCCTCGCGTCAGCAAAGCAACAAAGCAACAAACTGTCAATTAGTGTAGCAGGAGTAAAAGTAACTCAAGAATCTTCACCCGACAAACTCTATACCTTGCCTAAACAACAAAAAGACGGGAAAATAAATAGAATCGAGACGAAAGAATTACCCCCGATTCTTACATGTAGAATATAAATATTATTTTTCTTACAACCGGAGCTAGGCACCCGTCTTAAACCCTTCCCCCCCCCCAACCCCCACAACAAAACAAACACAACCGACAAAAACAGCGATCTCAATAATCATAATAACACGATATTAATCCCCCCCCTCCTTCCGCGCCAGAAATAAACAAATTCCAAAACTTCTAGACTTACCAACCCCTCCCTCCCCCTTTTTTCTCCCTTCTCCTCTAATAAGCTGATTCCCATAACCCCATTTTTTACGTATGTATGTATGAATGTACATGTACGTGTGCCGAACGCACGAATCCCGAAACCCTATCTATTCTATTCTGTGCTATCCCCCAGTCCGCACTACCGCAACAAAAAAAAAAAACCCCCCTCCCCCACCAATTCCAGCAACTTCCTATCTCTTATCCCCTGATCCCTTATCCGATGCAAAAAGTAGTAATAGTAATATACAGTCGGGTCGCGCTGCAAGAAATCTCGCGTTAATAGAATTATCGCGCGCGTTGTCAGAATGTGGGATACGCGGGCTCCACCCCGACCCCATAAGAATAGTCGCGCCATGAGAATGGAGTCCATTGCCCCGACCATATTCCTGCAGTGCGACTCGACTGTAATAATAAAAAGGAAGAAAGGTGGTATTATTTATTTTATTGTGAAAAGTGAAAAAAAAATTTAAGATATAATAGCCTTTTTAGTAAAATTTTTGAAAAATTTAAAAAAAAAAAAAAAGAGAAAAAGAAGTAATAATAATAATAATATAGATGCTAGCGAATTCTTGTTTCAGTTTAGCAACGTCATTTCCTTTCTCTTTCATTTTATATCTTTATCTGTTGTTCATCAACTATGTCTTTTAATACTGTGGAGGGCTTACCTACCTCGCTGCCGCTCGTTTTTCCGCAGCATGTACATGTAGCACCACGAACGAGAGCATTGAACACACTACCCACCGGCCCCGATACCCCCCACAATACCACAATTCGTCAAACGTCTCCAATGCCCGTCTCTGATTACAGAGCGAACGCAACAGGCATTTCTCTACCGTGAAGTACTGTACATGTCTGCCTAGACTCGAATAACGACCTTTGAGAAGAAGATGGACAATCTTATCAATATGGTATGTAAAGTTTTCAGCTCACCCGGTAGTGAGGACAGCACTTCCCTAATTAATTTCGTCGGGCAGTTCTTTCACAGAATTGCGCAGCTTGATACCACAGTGATGATTCGAGATTGTAGTATAATGAGGCTGGTAGCCATTATTTCACTCCTTTTTATACCCCCTACCACAGTCGCAACGATTTTTTGGACCCAATTTTTTAGATCAGAAGCTGTTGAAGGTGGTGGCAAAAGGTTTGTGGTTGGCCCGGCGGTTACAAATATTGCATCGACATCTGTCCCTCTCATTATGCTAGTCGTGGCAATTTGGTATTTAAACTATCGATTGGCAGAAGAAAAGTTCGAGAAGAGACAGGGAATGTGTAACGGGAATAAATATCGTAGGAGATAACGGGTGGCAGCCTCAAGATGGCTTCAATGAAAGCTATGCGCATACCATAGAATCTCAATCTGAATACTGTGGACGCCGTGGGTTCGCCGGTGGGTAGAAGGACGCTAGGTTAAAGGTGGGCAAGCAGCGGCCCGGCGTAACATGTATATGTGTGTGTATCCGACCGAAGGCCATTTCAGTCTTGATGGGCCATCCCAAGGATATCGCAAGGCTGCGACAGACCCCAGCAAAGAATTACATCTCTCCGAGGCTGCAATAGTCGCTGGAGCCATCAATTCGAGGAAGGATATAGGACCAAGAGAGAGGGAAAAGGAAAAACAAATTGGAACAAGCCTTATGGTGATCTAACGAATGTGATGCGACGTACACGATTTACGGCGGAGGAGCGAGACCGGAAACAAACGTGGCTGTGGACAACTTCCTACATTGGCTGTAGCGAAAGCCACAGGTAGGGTCAACTGACCAGAAAATGGGGCAGGCCTTGCGATAGTCTGGTGCGGTAGTCTGGTGCGGTGGGGGAACGAGACCGGAAACAAACGACGAGTCAGCTCCAAACACAGCAGAAACCAACTGGCGATGAACAACTTCCTGTATTGGCTATATCGAAAGCCACAGGTAGGGGGTCAACTGACCAAAGCTAGAAAATATGCCGCCTCACGGCTTGGCACGAATCCCATCAATAGCGGGAAAGGGATGAGAGGCTGGTGAGAGAGAGAGAGAGAGAGAGAGAGAGAGTGAGACAACATGCTCGATTAGGGAACCCGGCGTACGATCGGCATTCTAGATGCGGCCGACGTGGTTGGGGAACCGGTCCAGAACCAGAAACAACAGACAGATAAGAGTCTACATGGGCGATTGGAAATAGCACAGCGCCACGCCACCGGAACAGGTGCGTAGAGGCGAGGTGTTGGTACGTATATAGTCGGCCGTAGCTTCTCAATTATCTACTCGAGCAGATGGGCAGACAAACTAAAAAGTGTGGTGTTTTAGGCAGGCTGTAAAACCTCAAGTCAAGGATATTTACATGCAATAAAGATTGTCGAATGACGCTAAGTGCAACATTCGTTGGCAACCCAGATACTGGGGCTCAAGCCCCTATTTGGCATCCTCTCTTCCTTTATTCATATCCAACGTTACTGATTTGGCATGCGTGCCAAGCGGATTTGTTCCTTTCGATGCCTCCTCTCCATAAAAGCCGCGAACCACTCCAATATAGGGGGTAAACAGATCATTATATACTGAAGGATAATGACAATAAACGGAATGCAGAGCGCCTTTAGGATCACGCTAGCCCAAGCAAGAATGACTCCAGGCACAAGGCGTATAGGGTCCTGTCCACCTTGCTGGCTCAGCCATGAAGACCCCCGGTGAGCGGCAGCTACCTGAAGAAGAATAGCACAAGCAAGACAAATGGCATCCACGGCATGCAGAAAAGTCGCAAGCACGTTGTACGTGTTACGCTTCATGGGGACGAACCTAGACCCCAATGAGGCAAATCCAAGAAGTAGCGAAATAATTAACAGAGCACCAGAACCACGCCTCTGGTGCAGCTGCGGACCGTCACCATTAGGGTGGTATTCGTGGATAGCATCCACCCAGCGGTCAAAAACAGCCTTGTCCTTCTTACCAATAGCATCTGACACCAATCGTTCGAGACTAAGCCCCGGACAGAAGGCATGTCTGCACACGGTGCTGTCGTTTTTGAAC
Organism: Geoglossum glabrum; assembly: GCA_021527465.2. Classification (NCBI taxonomy): domain Eukaryota; kingdom Fungi; phylum Ascomycota; class Geoglossomycetes; order Geoglossales; family Geoglossaceae; genus Geoglossum; species Geoglossum glabrum. Next base: position 66,068 of record JAJDFE020000077.1, read on the forward strand.
GCGCAGACTCCTGTAGAGGCAGCCATGAGTTAGTGATAGTGGAATTCAGCCTTCGCGTAACGAACTGTTCCTTAAGCTATAGGGTGAGAAAGAGTGAGTGGGCAACAGACCGGAAAACCCAATACTCCATTTATTAGGCAATCCAGGTGATAGGAAGTCCGATGACGAAATATTCGTCAGTCGACTGAGATCTTTGACTACGATTCCGGTCTGTATATCGTACAGACGTATACCCCTTGTAGGGCCAGACATGCAACCTAGAGCTGCAGCAAAACACGTTACGAGCCCGGCTTTTTACCATAGTTAGTTACTTAGTGTCGGCCCTCGAGCAGCGCAACGAACCTAGCATGAACAAGAACGAAATGAACACTCGCTCCTCACGTCTCTCCTCCTCGGTCCGGGGTGCGCCGCTGTCGGAGAGTCAGTTAAAGTACCTAACCCAAAGTAGGAGAAGAAATGTAGTAGGACAGTAGCCAAAGTGAGCACTTACCTTGCCATGATATTGTTTACGACGGAAATCGACCTTACATTAAAAAAGTGGGAGCGTACAAGTTGTTGTGTCCTGCTGCTCCTCTGCAACTTGAGGGCAAACTGGACACAAGAAAGGCGCCAGCCAAGAGCAAGATATATAGCACCACTCTTGCTTTGCGGTGTAGAACTTCCCCCCCTCCCTCAGCGCCAGAAATGAGAAGGGAAAGCGAGAAGCCTCAGCCATGTGGCCAACAACATGGAAAAGGCCATGCGACGAGAAGGCGCCGAGTAACCTGTGGCGCAAAAACCCATAGGCCGAGAACCCGCCAAGTCCGCCTAGAATCCTCAGATTTTCTGAAAGCGTCGATTCTCAGCTCCACCCCGCTGTCGCAGAGCCTCTTCACGAATCAATCATGATGCCCAGCCATCTGTCAATCTGCCTATTTCAATTAGGTAAGGCGGAGTTGAGATAACGCATTCTGTAAGTGGGCGAGCCGCTCGCGCGAGCACAGGGCAGTATACTCGCCCTCTAGAACGGGTGGAAGTTGGGGTGAGCTGACTGTAGTATACTGTTATCTTGGTTGAACTATGGGACTCGATTTGTCGTCGAAGCGGGATCGGCAATCATAAAAAGCAACTAGACGAAGAACCCCGAGTTACGTCTGGTTTCCTAAAATATCACGGAGGCTCCAGGGAGCCGCTTTAGGCAGTGTCCTTTGGGTGGTCTAGAAGACCGAAATCTGCCCAGTCATTTTAATAGGATTGTTTGAAATGACATCTGGATCAGTCACAGCAATAGGACATGTCTCTAGAGCGGATAGAGAACGGGAATTTTGAGAGAGTAGTCGATATAGTTATGTGGGAATATTAGGGAGCGGGGATAGCGTGCGTCCAAAGAGCCTCAGACTTGGCGTCGCTCACCCGCCAGATTAGGGTGAGGTCGGGGCGCATTTTTATAACCGTATTCTGGGGGAGTAAGTAGCGGAAGAAAAGGAAAAGTTACTAACAATAAGTCTTTTTATCGGTATAAAGACGTTTATGCGCAGTACGATTGTCCGACCTATTCGCGGTTGTTGACCACCGATCTCGTTCTCCTTCCAGTCAGATAAATTGTCGTGCATTGCGTCATGCCGAATCGAGAGAGATCGCTCCCCGAACCACCATCCGAGACCGACAGAGAGAGAGATCTGTATCAGCGAGTCTCCCTTGATGGATAAACCGTGTAACTGAAGCTCAGTAGAGCTAATCGAGCCTGGTTTAGATACTACCAACCGTCACTCTCTCCGCAGAATGCTGCTGCCAGCGACCTTGAATCACATCTCGAGTCCTCACCGCTCCCCCTCCCAGTCCATGTGCCCCAGTCTTCGTACGATACGACTCTATCTGCTTTCGCGCAGTTGGCAACTCTGCGTCTGAACACAAGGCGTGTGTTAATATCCCTAATTGACCGGACGAATCAGTACATTCTGGCTGAAGCGACGCAGACATTATCCCTTCAATCGGATGCGGTGCACAACGACCAGGACGAACTATGGTTTGGATGTACAACGTTATCCAGGTCACAAGGGCTCTGCGAGAAGGCGTTAGAGATACGACCTTCCTCCAAGGACGGACTCCGTGTCAGGTCACAGAGGCTTTGGCCCTTGATCATTAATGACCTTTCGCAGGATGACACCTTCAAGGTTCATCCCTTCGTGACGAGCCATCCGTCCTTGCGGTTCTACGCGGCGATGCCGATCAGTAGCAAATCTGGCTTTAACATCGGAACCTTGTGTGTGTTGGATGATAAGCCGCGAGAAGGACTGAGCGATGTTGAAATTGCGTTCCTAGGCGACATGGCTATTACGATCATGGCGCATCTGGAGATGGCTAAGGTCAAAGAGGAGTATAGACGGAGCGAGAAGATGGTCAAAGGCCTTGGGCTTTTTGTAGAAGGAAAGAGTACCTTGCGTGAATGGTGGCTCGAGGCTGGAACCAAGAATCCATGGCGAGATCAGGAGGCATCGAGCCGTAAGGAGGCCAAGACCCCGCTAGGCGTGGATTCGACGCCTTCTTCCCAGCATATCTCGACCATTCGAAGCGTCAGAGACGATCCGCATCCTGCCGGTTCTAGGCAGAACCCGAGAGCGTCTGCAGCAGACTTGCATAGGGATGTGCTGTCCGAAAACCTCAAGCACATGTTTTCGCGTGCCAGCAACATCATCCGAGAATGTATCGAGGTTGATGGGACTATCTTTCTGGATGCCAGCATCAGCACGTTTGGTGGGTACACAGGCCACAAGCCCTACAGCAGACCTGGACAGTCAGGGCCCACGGGGAGGAGCCAAGAGTCTCTTGCATCCGGCAGCGATTCCTCCAAAGAGAGTCCTGCCGATACTTACGCAAGCCAACCTTCGAAGATGACACCCGCCCGGAGAGACGAGGGGAAGAGAAAGAAGTGTGAGATCCTTGGGTTCTCAACGGAGGGAAAATCCAGCTTAGAGGGAGATAAGGCTTCGGATAATTATGTTCCGATCTCGGAGGCATTTCTCCAGAGACTCCTTCACAAGTATCCTCACGGACAGGTGTTTAATTTTAGTAAGGGAGACCCAGTCGTTCCCGGCACGTATGGCAGTCACGGTGCTGTCCGAGATATTACAGAGGCCGCACCCAAGTCCTCTGGAGATAGTGGGCGGACCAGAGAGCTTAAGCAAAAAGAGAGGCAGGCAGAAACGAATGCTCTCCTCCAGATGCTTCCTGGTGCTTGCAGTGTCGTCTTGTTTCCGCTTTGGGATTCACATCGAGAAAGATGGTTTGCTGGTAGCTTTGCATGGACGACTCGGTCGACGCGAGTCCTTACGCATGCCGAAGACTTGAGCTACCTTGCTGCATTCGGAAACAGCATCATGGCCGGCGTGGCTAGATTGGATGCAGTGGCGGCAGATCGAGCCAAGTCTGACTTTATTTCATCCATCAGTCATGAGCTTCGCTCCCCTCTTCACGGGATCCTTGCCTCAGTAGAGTTTCTCCAGGATACAAAGATCGACCTTTTCCAGAACAGCATGATCGACACTATTGAGCGATGTGGGAGAACTCTTCTAGATACTATCCAGCATGTGCTGGACTTTGCAAAGATTAATAACTTCGCCAAACCGAAAGGGGGTGAGGGAAAGGACAAAGGGCCGCCTAAGGAAGGATCCCGCTGGAGAGCGATGGGGTTGACTGTTGACATCGATCTGAGCCTAGTCACAGAGGATGTGATTGACGCTGTGTACGCAGGTCACAATTTTCAAGGAAATTTCTCACTCGGGGCGTATGATGAAGCAAGCGGTTTCCCTTCGGAAGGGCTACAGAGAAGTGTTAACAACGACGGTGGCGCAACCTCAGATCGACACCCAGATCTACTTGCAAAGAAAGAGCGACTCGACATTGTCATGGACATTGGCTGGAGATCAAATTGGAATTTTAACACGCAATCCGGAGCTTTAAGGAGGGTCTTGATGAACCTCTTTGGGAATGCCTTGAAGTATACTGATGCGGGATGGGTCTATGTTTCTCTCCAATCCGAAGACGTCGAGCCGACGTTGTCGCAGTCTCCTCAATCCGTCGTCACCATCACCGTCAGTGATTCTGGTCGAGGGATATCTGAAGAATTTTTACACGGTCATCTCTTTACCCCCTTCTCACAGGAAACCTCCCTGAATCCTGGAACAGGGCTAGGCTTGAGCATCGTGCTGCAAATCGTAAATTCGCTGGGGGGTACAATCGACGTACAGAGCAAACAAGGCGTTGGAACCGAAGTAAAAGTCTCTCTCACCTTGAACCAAGTGCCGCTCCCTCCACAATCCCTAACGCTGGACGCTAAGTATGAGAACTCCCTGATGGGGGTTAGGAAAAGGACAAGTCGCCTGAATTTGTGCCTCGTGGGGTTCGATATCCACTCGGGTATCTCTGGGACACGATTGGGTTTAGGTCAGGTGGGATCACTGCCTACATTATCCCTCCAAGCGTCACTCGAAGGCATGGCCACACAATTCTTTGGCATGAAAGTCAACACTTCGCAATCATGGGAATCCTCACCATCAAATATCGATATCTACGTTGCAAATGAGTCAAACCCTCCCCATCCTTCAAACTAGTCACTCGACTAACCCCAAAACGAAGAGCTCTTGGCCTCCCAACTACATTTCCAAGAGCATTTGGCAAAGCTCCTATCATCGTCCTTTGTTCGAATGCGTCTGTGTACCGCGACTATACTCGGACGAAAGGCCAAGGCGTGCAAAGCAACGACAGCAGACTCGTCCACTTTGTTTCAAAACCGCAAGTGGGCCCATTCTTCCAAGTCTAGCCTACAACCCTGAAAATGCAGTATCCTACTTCAAAAACTGATGGTGCTAATATGCTATTGGATAGGTGCGGTCCTCACAAGCTTGCAAAAGCATTTGCGTTTTGTCTAAATAACACCCCGCATTCCCTTGCGAGCAGTGGATCTCAGTTGTCTCCGCTTGGAGCACTAGCCGAGGCCTCACTCTCCCTACAGAGCTCATCCAAGACCTCCCCGGAAATACATTTAGGAGACGAATACTTCCCAATCAATGTTAATGTATCTTCCAAATGCCCGGTAGGAAACGAGAAAGCTACAGAGGGAAAGCCTGTGATACTATTGGTTGAAGATAACAAGATCAACCTAAAGGTATGTCTATAAAGAGTTTGGATTGCATGTAGCAGTACTAATGCCGGCAAAGCTGCTTGAGACCTTTGCGAAAAAAGGCGATTACAAGTATGACACGGCGGAGAATGGTCTGCTTGCGCTACAGGCGTGTGAGAATGCGCAGCGCCCCTATGACATTATCTTCATGGGTCAGCAAAAGTTTGTTCCAGAATTTGCGACATCCTAACAAAGAAGCAGACATTTCAATGCCGATCATGAATGGAATGGACTCCGCACGCGGAATTAGAAAGTTGGAACGTGAACGAGGGCAGAAGCCTGCAATGATTGTTGCTCTGACTGGTCTAGCTTCTGCCAGCGTTCGACAGGAGGCTTTCTCTAACGGGATTAACGTTTTCCTGACAAAGCCAGTAAGCTTTATTGAGCTGCGAAAGTTTCTCGGCGATTGGACCCCTGAGATGGAGCTGCAAACTTCCATAGTGTCTTGATGCGGAAATTTCCCGTACAGTCGTTTCGAGCGTCTCTTCTAGCCCATTAGGGACGACTACCCTATTATCAACGAATTCCTAATAGCTAATACAGGCCCAAGCTCATTTTTCATGGACGCCAGGCAATTTTTATTACGACACCATTACGAAGGAGATTTACCACGAACGATGACTTGCCGTTTCTTTACCATTTGGTACAGGTTATATATTTTATGGAGTTTCTACAGGAATTACAATAGCCCTTGTGCAACAAAAGCACCTAATGGACAGATGATATTTGACCCACGTAGTTTTTCTAATTAGCCCCAGGATGCGAGGCTATGGTGAACGACACATTGGTCACCAGACACTTGTGGGACTGAACATGTTTTGAGGTGGGAGGTTGACGGGCTCGGGAATTAATCATGGGGTTGGTTATACGGGACAAAGAAAAATTGTGGTTAATTCCGGAGATTAGAATATTAGCCTGAGTCTCGTAGTCTTTGAATGCTGTTCTGCACAGTGTTTAAACTTCTTTGCTATCGGAAAAAATAACATTGGCAGCTACGTTCCGTTCACACACGCTTCAGGGGGGGGGTGCCGTGATGCTAGAGAATTCCAATATCACAGTCCTTGCCATCGGGAATTTCACAGACTATATATATACCATCATCAACCTAGATGATACGCCCACATTCACACCATCAACAAGCCAGTTCAGCCCACCACACACCACCACCACCATCGACCAAAGTAAGCAGCACCATGCCAATAGTAAAAAAAACCCTTCCACACAGATAGATACTTACTGCAACTCGCGCAACTCCAGGCTGTGGTAGCAGTCTCCCAGACACACTTCTGCTGTATGTCCATCCGCTGTGCTTTTAATACCCCCCCCCCTTTCCCCGGACCTGTTTTTTTTTTTTTTTTTGTCGGAGGAGGGGTTAATCAGAACCCCCCCACCCCCTACCCCCTACCCCTATCGCCAAGCCTTCAGAGAACTTTGCGGCGTCCCCGAAACGGCCTTGGCGTTCCATACCTTGATGTAATTTTTATTTTTATTTATTTTTCAAACCTGGTGTGTCTATTCTGGACTGCGATCTCTATCGAGAGAGCTGGAGTGGGGGGGGGGGGGGTTTCCTTTTTTTTTTTGCTGCGTCTTTTGTAAGAATTTTGGTTTTAGTGTCCAGCGTGGGTCCATTATTTTACAACGACCGTTCCAGGCTCCTCCCCCAGCAGCATAAGCTTCAGTGGGCCTTTCCCGGATTTTTGTCCATCTGGAGGTTCTGGATATTGTGGAGAGTATCGGGGGCCGGTGGGTGGTAGGCTCAATTCTCTCGTTCGTAGTACTACATGCTACGGAAAAACGTGCAGCGGCGGGGTATGTAGTAGGTAAGCTACCTGCGCCAAGAACGCCAGCTAATCGCCCAGGCTCAGAAACTGCCACAAGTTTCACTCACTTGTTTCTCCATCCCGGCAAAAGCTACTGTTACGATGTGTCAACTGCCACCACCATACCAAGTCTCATCCTACATATTCCGATAGTCTTGATTAGCTCCAAGACCAATCGGTCATTAAACAGTGGCTTCGGTCATTCTATCCTACAGCTATTCCTCTTGCTTGCTGTTTCCAGTTTTTAACCTTTGGATGTAATTGTCGATGCACGGGTAAACGTGTTGAACGCTTTGCTTGTGCTTCTGTTGATATCCTATTATGGTTGTGGAGCTAACCTCTTACTTTCGTTAGACGAATGTGTTTCTGCACTTGCGTCTCCCATCTGCTCAATACAATATGCTCCTGAGGGTGAACGTCCGCTCTCTGGGGAAGGCTCCGGGTCCAACGTCGATCAGGATGGTCTCTGGACATTGGATTCCCCGGAACTGTGGGTCTTAATACGTGTCACCATGATCGACAGAGACGTGGCTGTACGCTAGTTGAGGTAGTGTTACCTGATACCTGCTGTGGCAGGGACAGGCCGGAGAAAAACCATAAGGAATGCACAGTAGACAGGAGCGACCTTGGCGGGAGTGCGAGGAGGGCGGGGTGCGCAGCGAACCTTATGTCCAAGCCGGACAGCGCCCAGAATGACTGCGATAGTCCATCCGTCCGAGAAAACAATATGGAGTTTTGTTTAAATGATGGGAGAGGGATTGGCTGCCCGATTGCGGCCGAAGGAGGGCTTGATCCATGCTAGAAGGTCTCCTGCTGATATCCCCGAACCCCGTCTTCACCGTCCTACAGACTGCTCCGAACGCCACTACGAGAAGGATTTCAAGCAGACCCAACCCCCCATAGGCATGAATTCTCTCACGGTTTCTGCCAACACTCAACATCATCATCACACTCTTCGTCTAAGAAAGCCACGGAGACGTGTTGCTTGCGCCCAGCACAGTTCGATGGTCTCTACCTGAAACATCCAAAAACCTTCCGATCGCCCGCCGCTGCCCATCTTGCTGGGAGATGGGGCAAGCTTAGATGAACCGTCGTCTTTCGAAAAATCCTACCGCTGCCTCTGCAAGATCATGAAGTCCCCACCAAAGTCTCCCGCTGCAAGAGGAACCACCGAGAGAAGTCTTCCGATTGGTGGATGTTGTGAAGTCAGACCGAAGGAAGGGGTTAGGGGGGTGTGCTGTACGGATGTTCATCCCACATCTATCGGACCCGTTCGACCTACGAGTGGTGCAAAACCTCTACTTGTTAGTCGGTGCGACATAGAGATTGGGGTGTCTGCTACCAAGCAGCTTGTACTTTCCATCATAGGAATGAATTGTTCCGGCTGCTTTGCGAAAGTGACCAGAACACTTGAGGGTCTCAACGGTGTTTCCAAAGAGTCCGTCAAAGCTAGTTTTGTCCTTAATCGAGCGCAGCTCCTTTACGATTCCAATAAGATATCCGGCGGTGGGAATGAGATTGCTAGCATTCTTAGGAAGAAAACTGGATTTACTTGCACGATTCTGTCAGAGAGCGACGAAGGTGATACGGCTGAGACATTTGGAGGTACACTCCTGCTACATATGACTGCCGAAGCGAAGGATAGATTGGAAACGAGCATGGCTGGAGTCGGCAAGATTGAAGCTTATTCAGGCTCATTCAGTGAGGGTACAAAATCTCGATTGCTTGCAACTTCGGACAGAGGACAGCCGAGGCTGTGGGTGGTGAGATTTGATCCCATTGTTATTGGAGCACGAGACGTACTGTCCAATGCGGGAGATGGTACCCATTTGTTTGATGGGGAATGGGATCAGGCGGGCGAACATTCAGCTCGAATGCATGAGAAGAGACACTTGAATAGCCTCCTCTTCAAGTTCCTTCTCTGTGCCATGTTGACGATGCCTGTTGTCGTACTGGCATTTGGCCGCTTCGAACATATTCCATGGATACAAAGGAACGCTGGGGCTCTGGCCTTAGCTACAGTAGTTCAAGGCCTTGCCTATTCCTTATATGTTAACGCGTTTAGAAGTCTCGTTTTTCAACATGAGATCGATATGGATTGTCTCGTTGTTCTGTCGACAACAACTGCATATGTGTATTCTCTAGTTGTATTTGGGGTGGGAGTTCAGGTGGAGCGAGTTGGTCGCCCGTCGCGTCTAGGACGGCGGGAACCTTTCTTTGAAACAAGTACACTATTGCTCACACTTATCCTCCTAGGAAGGCTACTTACGGCGTGGGTTAAGAGCAGAGCGACCAGGGGTGCAAATGGCATTGGGACATTGCAAGAAAGGGAAGGGACACTAGACGGCGGGGTCAAGCTGGATGCACGACTCCTTCATTACGGTGATATTTTGATTGCCGAAGGCGGTGACAGAGTGGTTACGGATGGCGTGGTAATCGACGGAGAAGCGGAAATCGATGAATCTTTGCTAACTGGCGAGCCGGAGCCAGTTGTCCGAACGGCGAAGTCTAACCTCCTTGCAGGGTCATTGCTTGTCAACGGAAGGATTCGCTATCGGGTAACGAGATTGCTCAATGAAAACACAATTGGTGTTATGAAACGGCTTGTGGCAAGGGCGGCAAGCTCGCGGACCCGTTCCCAGGATATATCAGATCGGATCGCCGCCTACTTAACGCCAATCGTCCTGGGACTTTCATGTGCTATCTTCCTCATCTGGACTCTTGTTAGTTTATATCGGCTCAATCCAAAGTTGTCCGCCACTGACTCTTGCATCAATGCTGTGACGTACGCGATCGCTACATTAGCCATCTCCTGCCCTTGCGCAATAGGGTTAGCAGTGCCCATGGTTTTGGTTGTCGGTTGTTCACTAGGCATGAAAAGTGGTGTCGTCTTCAAAAGTGCATTGGCAGTGGAGAAAAGCTCAAAAGTCGGTCATGTTATTTTCGACAAAACAGGTACTCTGACTAGCGGAAGGTTGAAGGTAGAAACTGCTAGGTTTTTATTTCAGGAGGACGAGACAAGATTGATCGTGGCCAGACTTACGGCTAGGGACAAGCACCCCGTGTCGAAGGCCATAGCTGAATATTGTCGAAGAGACTTCGGTGCCATCAGTCTCGATTTCGCAGTCACATCATTAGTTGGGCGAGGTCTAGAAGCTGCTATGGATGGAGTCATCGTACGTGGCGGGAAACCAGCGTGGCTCGGGGATGGTATCCAGTCCCATCGCCTAGTTCAACAGGTCATTTTGGGGGGTTTAACCCCTTTCGCTGTAGTAGTCGATGGAGCTCTTGCAGCCATATTTGGACTCACCGATGCGGTTCGTGCGGAAGGGAAGAGAGTTATTGAATACCTTGATTCTCGGAAGATCAATTCTCATCTTTTGTCGGGAGATCAACAAAGCGTCGTAGACAAAGTGGTGCAGCAAATTGGAATCGAAGGTGTTCGTGCTCGAGGCTCATGCACTCCGGAAGACAAGGCGTCCTATATTAAGGGTCTCCAGTCCACTGGGGAAGTTGTGCTTTTCATTGGCGATGGTTCTAACGATGCGGTTGCGTTAACTCAAGCCGATGTGGGTCTGTCGATGGCTAACTCCACTGATATCGCCGTTGGTGCAGCAGATATCGGTATTATCTCAGATTCCCTCTTGGGATTGCCTGCTTTTTTGAACCTGGCGAGCCGGATGAATAGAATCATCTTCTTCAACTTTGGCTGGGCTTTGACATATAACTTATTTGCTATCTTACTGGCCGGAGGTGCGTTTGAAGCTGTAGGCGTCAGGATTGAGCCTACATATGCTGGCTTGGGAGAGATTGTCAGTGTTTTCCCTGTTATTCTGGCAAGCCTAACTATGGCGTGGTTTAAGTTGGATAAGCTGGACGAGTAAAAAAAAAAAAACACATTGGGAAGGTCTCGTGAGACTTCCGGACTTTCAATTGTTTGAACAGTCCTTGCACGGAGGTTGTTTCACACTAGGCTAGCCAACCCGTTGGGGGAGCTTGGAGCTGGTCGGGAAGGCTTAGCCCAACTGATGATTCATGAAAATGATTGGTATTTCTTTTCCCGGCTAGTTGTCATTGCTTAGGATGTCAGCCTCTTGCTCTCTGAAGTGCTCTGCAACTTGATGTTTTCAACGTCTCCCTTTCTCTACTGGCCCTCCATCTGGAAACCAGTACACCAGCGCATCTAAGCCTTACCCAACCAACCCTGTAAGCACCGGCAGCGCCCACATTCATAACCACAATAACCAGCCAAATACAAAACTTCCAATACCGCCCGTGGAACCAATGATTTTTCATCCCTACTACTCCTTGCCCGCCATCAAGGTGTCGGGACCGTCATATAGCGATTTACGGCGTGCAAAGTAGATCAGCGACGCAGAGACAAGCGGCAATATAGCTCCCAGCGCAAGTTGTGTGGCATTGGGAGCGTCGGACCGCAAGAAGATAGCAAAGAGATTTGACGTGAGAATAACAAATAGCAATTTGAATCGGTAGGTGGCTCCCGCAGAAATGTCCGTTGGGTAGTTCCCGGGAATCAATATAGGCCACAGATCCCATGAAGCCAGGTCCAATAAAATTGCTGAATGAAGTCCTTGAAGCCCTTGGAGCCCAGAGCGCCTCTCATCTTCTGGTTCCTGCGTGCTGAAGTTCGAGACGGTTGAAATCACCACTTTCAAGAGCTCCAGAACCCCGTCCGCGACCTCGTTGCAAAATCTCAAGTTAGCGATGCCATTCAAACCTTGCCGGGTTGTATAGTTGTCCGCAGCAAAGCTCGGAGGATTCTGGTTCCAGCCAATTCGACTCAAGGTTCTCATCGGTGCGCGAGGGACAGTTCATAATGTCTTAATGGGGAAGAATTGGGAGCGTCTGACAGGTTGACTGCTGGTGGACTGACATTCTTCAACGAGCAAGGCAAACACCAACCTATTTCGAAGGCAACCATAATCGGTCTCTGCATGGGCGTAAGAGACGGCTGTGACGATGATGTGTTCGCCCACGCTACAATCATCCACTTGTCAATGCCAGTCATCACCTTCATCTGGGCGAAGGCTCGACATAAGCTGCCGGCTCCATTTGCTGCAGGCTTGATTGGCTGCGATGTCGAGATAGGTTAGAAGGAGGACGACGCGAGGCTTCGAGAGCTCCCAACATGAACACAAGCTGATGCTGATTTGGAGCCGCAAGATCAAAAGGGAGAAGGCCTAATTGACCGGTGTTGCTAGACGACGAGAGAAGAGCAAGACCAGCGATTATACCACCCCATGGCTACGACAATGAATTCTTTCGGCTTCCCCAGCGAGATCCGGCTCGAGGTCTATTCGGAACTCCTCGTTGGCCCAGATCCCATCGTCTTCGAAGCGGACTATGGCCCGCAGTCGCCGCCCCTGTTTCGGACCGAAAGATACGGTCTCTGCCCGGCACTCCTCCGCGTCAACAAGAAGGTGCACAGCCAAGGTTATGAAAATGCGCCCCGACCTCACCCCCAATTTGGCGGGCGAGCCCTGCCGCCCTGTGCTCGCGGGCGAGTCTCTGGTGAGTATAACTTCTTCAACTAATTTCGCCATCTAGTTGAAGAGAATTCTCCACATTTATGAGGTTATTCTATATTACCTTTTCTTTACTGACTGCTGCCAAACGATTGAATAGCCTTAAGTTACTGCTACGGGTTACGTAAGCGCACAGCTTGGTTCTTATGACGACAACCTCCTGCCACATTCCTCGTCCCACCGCCGACGTTCCCCGACTTCTCGTCCACAGACATGCTACAAATACCATCTGCACCACTATGGCCTCTATTCGCAGCCCCAGTACTCTGGACGATGCTCTCGCGTCCTTGGAGCAGCTCAAGTCTGACGTAAACGCGCTGAAATCCACAAAGAAACTCCAACCCGCACCCGCCAACATGCTCAACTTACTTGTCAAGCTTATGGAGAATATACTCAATGAACCTGGGTTAGCGCTTCAACACTCTCCTGCTGCGCTGAAATCTGTATTCCAGAGTCAAGCCAATAGCATCGGTAATGACAGCGTGACGAAGCCTGCGATACAAACTGTTAGTATATTCCCATCTCTCTCATGATAGTCGGTATGGGGTTCTGCATAGAGACAGAGTTGATAAGATATATACTGCCTAGTTAAACGCCTCAGACGCATCGGAAGACGAATTGATGGGACTGTTTGATATAACATACAATCGGCCTCGCATTGCGCGGGAGCCATGGGAACTTGAAAGCGAGCCTCACGAGGTTCCTACTAGGCTTCGTAAGCTACCCTCCATAACGCATAACATCACTTGTCTCCTTACTGATAGCTCATGAAGGGAACAACCTCCACGATCTCGAACTAGTATTCTACAACGAGCAGTCAGAAGCTACTGCCCGCATCGCCGTCGATACCATGCTTCTACAATCCTGTCTTGCAGTCCGAAAATCACAAGCCCCAACCCCAAATACCAGTGTCCCAACGTCGGCGACAGATTCACCCCGGACACCCTCTAAAGGCACCATGAACTCCCGATTCAGTGACGTGGGCAATCGCGTAATGCTCTATCCCGAACTCAACATTTCTGTCAAAGTCGCCAACCATCACACAGGAAAACCTACTATCGTGCAAGGACGTGCAGACTGGGCTTTTGGTTATGGTACTAAACGTGATAAGGATGGGACTTTTCTTGCCGCTGTTGAAGCCAAACAACGCTCTGAGTTCTCCAAAGGCGAAATCCAACTTCTTGCCTACCTCTGCATCCTGCGTGAAACCCGACGGCGTACTAACAAAATCAACACTGATGTGCAAGGCTTCTGGACCGATGGAATGCAATACACTTTCATGTGTATTCGTGCCAACGGTGTTGTGCAGCAGTCTCGTCTTTACGACATCCAACGCGGCGATAAGGACTTGAAGACTGTTTTCAATTTTGTCGTGAATATGTTTGAAGTTGCAATGAAGAGTACACCCAATGCAATACCGACAAAACCGGGAGCGGACAGAGAGAAGGAAGTGGAGGGTTTTCAGGGAGAGGTGTGGGAGAAGATATATAAGAGTTATGAAGAGCTCAACCTCGACTTTACGGAGTACGAGGAGGGAGAGGCGATGGATATTTAAGGAGTTAGTTATTTCTCACTTCCCCCCCCCTCAAACATGTATATATATCTACGTGTCGGCCGACATAACTTCTTACTGGACCTAAACTCATTTTTATATGTAAATTTACATGCCAGCCGACATATATCTTAGTTGATTGAAACCCATTCCCCTGGCGCTAAAAGACGATATAAATGCGCCCACAAACTCTTATAAAAAGGACATAACTTCCCGAGCCTCTACAACGCTTGACTCCTTTGGGAGAAATTACGCATCTCAGGAGTGATGCTGCCTTGCAGCAGGGAACGTCACTCTCTTCTCTATCTTTTAGAAACCTTACCTACCACAGTAGTTATAAGCTCAGCTTCAACTATGGAGGCCATCACCACTTCCTTGCTTCCAACATGCGATCCCAGATCTTGCAAGATGTTGGATCCTTTTTCCGGTGCGTGCATGTTTCGGCACTGAAACAAGCGTGGCTAACCAGACATGTCCACCGGCACGTCAGAACAGATTACAAAGGCATGTTGGCTGACATGTCAGGGACTGATTGCGAGGGCATGTCGGCCGACATGTTGGGGACTGATTATGCAATGGCGTTCGTAGTATGTCCGTAGACAAGAGTTACTTCTATTGTCATGTCTATCTACAGGGAGGACAAGAGTAAGCACCTATTTATAGATGTACTAATCTTTGGCGCTAATTACCGTTATGATTTTTATCCTCCTCACGCCTCTCACCTCACCTGTTTGGCCTTAGGTTTCGCTCAAGAAACAGTCACGATTGCCCCTCGTACTTACCCCGCAGTAAGAAGATATGTCAGCCGACATGTGCACAAGCTAAAGCTAGAAAAATATGCCCTGTACTCGCGTGGGTAGGGTGAGCTCCGGTGATCACCCACTCACTCGTCTTTCAAAACGCCAACAGTAGCAATCCAACTTGCGTGCTGCCGTCAGCAGCAAGGCAACGCAGCCCCTCCCGGTCTTCGAGGACTTTTTGGATAATTTTACCCATTCCGGACGCATGAAGAACTGCGCCTATCGACGCGTGAAGAGACAGGAGTTCTGGATGAGGAAGCGGAAAGCAGCCGTCGTGCGCTATGAACATGACGAAACCGTCACTCAGAAGGTGTTGGTTGAGGATGGAAGGAAAGCCATGGTATTTTTTGATGCGGTACTTGTTTGGGGTTACCTGTACATGTCCACATTAGAAATGAAAACATGAGAAGGAGAAAATCTAACCGTTGGCTCTAAGCACACCAAAAAGAGTATGTAGTACTGCCCACATACTCATTGCATTTCGTGTATCATTAATATCGTCCGTGGTGTAAGGCACTAGCAATGAGGCTCCCACAAAGGAGGCTCATAGCCATGTCAGACTTCCAAAACCGCTTCCAACTGCCAGGCGGCGCAACAATGTCAGACCTCCACAAAGACGACATGATCCATAAGCAAGCAATATCTGTAACCGCATACAACTGCCAAGCAAACAACGGAAGCAACTTCCTACATACATTGATAAAGACGTCGCTAGGAAAACGGTATACCAGAAGAGCAACTTCTGAAAGCAGTTGATACCGAGCCGACGATATCGCTGGTAGCAGACGATGTCGCTGGTAACAGACAGAGTCAATACAATGAGAGTCGGATCAGAGAACAAGGTAGCCATTGGGGAGCCGACTGAACTATGTATTTAAGCAGTCCACTGCCCATTGTAAGACCGTAGCGTGGATCTTAGGGCTTAGCTAGTAGTGTGACAGCTTATTGACGATGGAGGCACTTCGGCGTAGAGTCGTCGTAAAGTATTCTTAGAGACAATATAACGAAGTTGGATCAGCAGAAG
>JAJDFE020000078.1:0-81516 GCA_021527465.2 Geoglossum glabrum
AGAAAGAGAATTAGAAAGATTAATAGCATCTGAAGGAACAGCTTTACCTTTATGGACGAAGGAAAAGGATTTAGTTGGTATGACAAGAGTAGGAAAAGTTTTTGTGCAATCGAATATGCAACTAAGAAACCGTCAACTTAATGCTGAGGTTAGATCATACATTAAGCTCTTTAGTATTGATATGCTGACAAAAATTTAGCAGAACTCCGTTGTTAAATAGCTTGCGTTGTTCAGTTTACTTCTGTATAGGAAGAAGACTTGTTATTGTTCCTCACGACTAAGGTACTTTACCTAGAGATGTTAGAGAAAAATAAGGACTATGTCCTTTAGTCTCGCTATACTGACAGAAATTTGGCAGAACTCCGTTACCAGACTGCCTGCGTTGCCTAGTTTTACTTCCGGGCAGGAAGGAGGTTTATCATTGTCCCTCACGACTAAGGCACTCCATCCAGCATTTCCGGTATAGAGTTAGGACTTTACTGCCTGTTGAGAACGCCCGACTCTACAGGAGGGTAGTGGCCAGCTACAAGGAAAGAAAGAGGAAGAAGAGAGGTTGGGCCGGTTCTTAAAGACTGGGAAATTGCACCTAAAGCTGCTTTAGAGCTCCTGAGCGACTGGCGAGGCTCTGCGCGCCGAGCCGCGCCCCACCACATCTCTGGCCGGCCTACCACCCCACCAAAGCATCCAGCAACTTCAAACTGCCGCAGCTCAGTCAATTCTTGTCCGTTTCGTGAGATTTTTGAAGATTTGGAATCCTCTTGTTGAGATCTTTCGATCCGCCGTACTCAGTTTACCGTACGAAGCCCCTACGCCGAGCGAATTACCTCCGGACCGTGTTTACCTGCTTGTTTCTCAACATTATGGGTCAGGAACTCAAGCAGAGAGTTGAATACCTTGTCAGGGACCTCAAGGCATATGAGGATTATGACTATGGACGCAAGGGACTACGCCACGCTGTCAAAACCGAGTTGTACCTATGGAGAAAGAAGCAGAGAGACATGGTAGTGGTACAGGTTCCTCAGCTATACAGGGAGCTTTGGAAGCAAGCAGACCGCAGAACCAAAGGACCACAGCTTCAGGAGGCTCTCAATAGTGATTGGAAGACCTTCCCCACCTACAGTTCCGGCAGCAACCATCTGAGAATTGAGGACAAGTATGGACACCTCCTTATTTACCGCCTACCTATCCCTACTCAGTATACAGAAACCCTAGCAGCTACAGCAGATCTCATACCTACCAGCAGTCCTAAAGAGCATAGGAGAGGCCAGACCAGCGAGAAATATTGGGGTCTGTGGAGAAAATATGCCAAAGAGCCCAAAATGACTGGAGAGTACAAAAGGGATCTTCCCTTTTCTCAGCAATGGCTAGATGCAAATCAGCCCTATTTCAAGCATATGTCCAACATTCTGCGCCTGCTAGACCCCCTGATGTATGTCAGATACGCCAGCATCAGCAGGTTTCTCCCTGAAGGACTTGGACCTGCTTGTGGAATCTGGTATGCCTGTGGGATTTTAAGGGGTATGACTGAGGAAGGGACTCCACACAAGGACCCTAGCGACTATCACTGTGGCCTGAATGTCAACACAGCCTGGGGGGACTTTACCACGGCCAAAATGGTGTTCTGGGAGTTGAAAATCACTATAGAGGTCCAAAAGGGGGAAGTTATCTTTTTCATGCCTAGGATCCTGACTCACAATGCAGTAGACGTTCAAGGAGGGGTTAGGAATGTAGTGGACGCCTTTGTTCATGAAAATGTTCTGATCTGGAAGGATAGGCAGCATGAGAAGGCCTCAGGATATCTTAGGGGGGGACCAAAGAGAAAAAGGAGGAAATTAGAGCTAGAGGGGCTTAAGGACAAGACCACAGGGGGATCAGCTTCAGGAGAGGCCAGAAAAGCGTCAGGGAGCAGTCAGGATGGAGAGAATAGTGGTACCGATAGGGAAATGGAGGCCTTATACCATAAGGGGGCACTAGAGAAGGAGGAGGAGGATGAGGATCAAGACTAGCCTAGCCGGCATTTTCTATTTTACTATGTATTTAGGCACACTCTCTAGATTTCTCTTCTACTCGTGAGACATAGGTCTTGCAAGAGAAGTAGGGTTAGTGGGGTTGGCGGGGTTGGCGGGGTTGGCGGTAGCCGTGCAAAAAGCAGTGGCCATGCAAAAAGCAGTGGCTGCGCAAAAATGTACGGTGGCTATACCGACACCCTAAATCAATTATCTATGCTCTTTCATGCGCCACCGGTGCCCCTACCAAATCGGCCGGTGCGTATAAGATTTTTCGTTGGGGTTGACCCCTCCGGTGCCCCTACCAATTCTGCCGGTGCCCCTACCAAATCGGCCGGTGCGTATACCGAGACCCATCTAGAAAATGACCTCGAAGAAAACAAAAACCCTGCAAGGAGATGATGAATCTAAAAATGGGCAACTGATGTTATTGCTCTCTCTTTTTATTATTAGGGGAAGCTAGTTATCGCCATCTAGCAAATTTTGACACCTCTCTGAAACAGCTCAGAGGTATTCCGGGGAACAGGAAAGAGAGAGAAATTACGTAGTAGCGGGAAAAAAGAAAAAAAAGAAAAAAAAAGGAAATCCCCCGGGAGCTTATTTTATCGCGAGGGGATATTATTATCGCGGTCCCCGCCACCATGGATACGAGCCCCCATCAGTTTTTCTTACCACCGCACCGGCCTACACTCTTCCTCGATTCCTGCACTACGTCCTCCTAGGCCACCCCAGTCGCCACAAAAGTCTTCAATTTCGGCGTCATAAAGTTCCTCCCCTTCGCCGCCCAAATCATTAAACTCGGCAGTTTCATAGAACCCATCTGTCCCGTCCCTCTGCTCCTCCCAATCGGTACACCCTGCATAATCTTATCATCCTTCTTATACTCGCTCACTGCACCTGTATTCCCAACGAGCACCGCTTCTAGGTTTTTGGCTAGCTGCTGGATCTGCTTGTCGGCATAAACAAACTGCTTGATATGTGCGTTGGATACATCGCCGCAGGCCCAGATATCGGGGGCTGACTCGACTTTGAGGTATTTGTCGACCCGGAGGTTGGAGCGTTCGTCGAGGAGATCTTTGGGCATGAAGGAGGTGTTGGGAGTGACGCCGACGGTGGGAATGTAGAGGTCGGCGAATAACTTGTTGCCGGAAGAGAGGGTTATTTCTGTTTGGGAATCCTTGGGCGCTGCGTCGATGACTCTGGTATTGTGCACGACTTGCACTTGGAGTTTCTGGAGCTCCTTCTCCGCCGCTTTCCTGACGCTCTCCATAAGGCCAGGAAGTACGAGGTTGCTGTCAGAGATCAGGGTGATCTTCTTCCCTGACGTGCCGTATTCATATCCCAGCTCCCCTGCTGTCTCGACTCCGGTGGGCCCAGCACCCGCAAGAACAATGGATTTAGCATCGGCAATCTTCTTCCTCAGGGTGTGGAGGCCCTCTAGCATTTCCTTGTGTGTGCCCATTTGCTTGAACGGTAGACCGCTCGAAAACGATGCTCCAGTGGCAACCACCAACTGGTCATACGTGTACGTTTGCTGTCCAGAGCTAGTGCTGACGACCACTGTGTGCTTTTCAGGATCAACGGACTCGGCCTTGCCTTCGACGAGGGTGAAGGTGCCTTTAGGATACTTTGCAAAGTTCGGAGCGATGGGTTGGAAGATCTCGTCGTCGCTCTTGAAGCCGTTTGGTAGGACAGCACGGGGGGCAGCCATGTTCCAGTAGAAGTGCGTGGTGGGAGAGACAAGGATGACCTTGAGATCAGGCTCTTTGGGGAGGGTGCTCTTCAGAAGTCGCTGAGCAGTCGAGGTGCCGACATAGGATCCGCCGAGGATGATAACGGTCTTTGCCATTGCAATGGACAATTGGGATTTGAGGGGCGAGCTTGAGTGGAGCGACGAGGACTGTTGGGTTTGTCTGTTGTGGAAGGATGTAGTGCCCGACAACTATGTGCTACTAGAGGACTATATAAGTTGAGAGGTCGGAAGGTCGGGCTGGCTGCTCGCCGATTGCGATGGAAAGAGATGGATTGGTGACCTGAAGAATTATGCAATTGTTCATGTTGACGTTGCTGCTTGGAGCTTTTGGCATAACGCCGGTCACGTGTTGTGAGCTTCACGATGCTTGCTTACGCATCCGGATCCCGGTTGAATTTCGTTCCGGTGCAGTGTCACCGTAGTGCTACGTGAAACCGTTCGTCTTAGACAGCATTCCTCCCGCATTATTAATGTTCGATACCGGATTACGTCCTGCTTTCCAATCCCAAAGGACCCCAAACGCCTCTACTCTAGCCTTCTTTGGTCTAATGCTGTGCGCAATATGCCCTTACAACCTTGACCAACGACCTTCGCGTCGTCCTGCGGTCGAATACCTGGGCATGATCTAAATCCCGAAACCACAAAAGATCCAACCCCTTTCCCTTCCAAGCACTCTCCTTCCAACTCCCCGTCTCTCGGCTCTCCTTGTCCGCTCCCGCAACGTATGCACCGACGACCTCCGTATCTACAATGAGGTCTTTGCCGCCGAACGATACAGTGACGTTACGTCCCTGAACATCCTCCTTCCATAAGATGTTCTCACTCCAGAAGAAACGTCGCGCTAGGGTATGAGAGACGCCCATATCTTTGGAGGCAAAGTAGTACAGCTGGTGCTCATTAGCACGACTTGGTTTGCGGCGAGTCTAAAGCAAATCGGCATTAGCCCCTGCATATCGGGAGAGGGGGAGACTCGACTTGCGAAATTGTAGGCCACGTCTGGGAGATGTAGCAAGAACGACACTGGGTCAATGAGAAGAATTGGACCAATCCTCTCTGCAATTTGCGGTGTCTGGAGGAGGTGAGTCGAGATTACGCTTCCGTAACTTGAGAATCCGTGGAGTCAGTACTTGCCACTAACGCACTGTACAACTTCAGACAGAACCGAGATGCTTACGAATGCGAGACTAACACAAACTTATCCCAACCATGTGTTTTTAATATGCTCAGGATTTCTCCGCACATCTCATTCTTCCCCAGTGCCTGGGTTGTAATCCGAAAACTAACGGGCATAATTTCCACTGCAATGATGCCCAGCTCCCCATCCGTGCCAGCTCGGTCTTCCTTGGCGTTTAGTTCGGCGAGGAAATTGACATAAGGGTAGAGCCCAATGCCGATGCCGTGGATGAAAAGGATTGGTAGTCGAGTCTTCGATGTATGTGGGCGATACCAGTAGGTAAGGTTTGCGGCAGGGGAGTGGTAGGGACTCAAGAGATGTAACGGGCGGAATGGAAAGACACTAGGTAGGCTTAGGATAGGCGTGCCATAGTATCGGAAGGAGTGCCAAAGGCAGGACGCGGATGCCAGGATGTCAACTATAAAGACACACTATCTGTACTATTAGCTGCTGTGGCATAAGCCTCGAGTGCCTTGATACTCACCAGATACCACGTTAGACTCCTATGCAGCATATCCACATCATCGAGCGTCAGCCTTAAGGACCTTGCCTTCCCTCTCCCTTCCTCTATCTTTCTCTGCAGGAGCTTTTCCAAATACCCAACGTACTCCTCCAACTCCTCCAAGTCCCCCGACTCAAACTCCCCTTTGTTCAAAAACGCCCAACAAAAGAAATCCTTCACATTCTCCCGCTTGATCTCCGACGCTGGAGCACCCAGGAACCACGTCGACAAATACCGCTCTGGGTCTGGAACGTTCTCGTGGCACCGCAGAAAGAGCGCGCGGCGCTGCACGCGAGTGAGTGGCTTGGGGTGGATCGCTGCGCTCTGGAGGTAGTATCGGCGCGGGAGGTAGACGAGGAAGTAGAAGAATGCCTCGGCGATGACCCATGCTTCGAGGATCAGCGGCACGCGGGTGGATGTTAGTTTGAATGCCTGGAAGCATGGCGTGACGGTGCAGTAGAGGATGCTGAGGGGAGCGATCCAGTGCAGGAAAAAGATACATGCACGGATGAAGATGTAATCCTGGAGCGACGTCCCGATCATCTTGTATGGCGATACCGATGGTCTTGTCGTATAATCTGGTCCTGCTGTGGCATCATTTGTGTTTCTTTACTTGCGAGCGTCGAGGGTTTTCGTCGGGGCTTAATACTTGGTCGCTCTGCCGCCGACATTTTTTCTGACGCTAAACGATGGCAGCAATAACCCACCGTTGTTAGCCTGGGTTGGGCAGGGCATCTCTGGGGTGGTTGCCGTCGAGATATGTAGATGACGTGTCTCTAGATGGGCGTGTAGCTTGCCTCCGGGCGGTCGGAGATTACATAGTAGACTATTTCATTGTTAACGCGTCTCCAAACAACTCATCGGACGCTAACGCGATTACATTGATTCGCGCTACGGGAAGTGACCCCTCTAGCATTCTCAAGATCGTTCATGCAGAAGGCTGCCTAACCTTTGCCTTCTGTTGGACTTCGCTTTCGCGCGCTGCTAATTCTGTAGGAGGATTGAATCGCTACGGTCGGGCGAAGGAAATGGCAGTCATAGCGTGGTCACAGTGTGGGTAAAATTGGGGTACTAGGTCACGGGCGTGGGAGACAACGTAATTGACTATTCGCAACTATCTGCAATTAAGGCGGTCCGAAGTAGAACTTCCATACCTCCATACCGAGGCCGGTGCTCAGAATCCGAGCATTCTTGCATTCTGAGCGTCCTGAGCATTCTTGGACTCGGAGTTCGATAGCACCTAGCCATCCGGAGTCCGCTGGAATTCCATTATGCTCGGACTCCGCTACCGGTAGCCTAACATGGCGGCGAGGCACATGCCAACAGATTCTACTATGGGGACTGTATGTCTAGCGAACGGAGCGGCCCCGAGGCTCAACGGTCCTCTGGTACCTGAGATGATGTAACGGGCTCGTCATCTTGCGCACACGATATCCTGTTCATTAGGTGTATGTGTATAAGTAGGTAGAGAGCGTCTCATCTGCTCTAGGTGTTTTATTTTTACATGCGGGAAACCTCCTCTTAGCCCAAATGCATGTGAGATGCACATGGATGCTTGAATTCCGGTAGGCTCGTGTACGCATCCTGCGGGACGCACCGGTAAAGAGTGTATGGTCGTCGCCGCCAGGGGCCACTGTCGGGGAGGGGGAGGGGGGCTGTGTATACTGCGGCGGTGCTTGGGGTTGTCCATGAAGGTGTAATAGAGGAGCTAGAGGAGGTAGTAGATGCTATATTACAACTTGTGGTGGGAGGTGTTGACGTAGTGATACCTGTAGTTGTCGTTGCCGTATCATTTGTAGCGAGAGTTGTCGCAATCGTGCTGGACATGGTAAAAATTGTTGTAGAAGTGCTGCTGATAGCAGAGATTGGAGATATTGTTGTATTTACTGCAGATGTTACAGTCGTAGAGGTGCTTGATGTAGATGTTGTGGAGGAGACGGCTGTTGTGCCGGTGGTGATGTCTTCGGGAGCAGTGGGGTAGTCCTTGAGAGGTTTGGCAATAGGTGCAGTCGAAGCAGAGGCAGAGAGAACAATGTATTCACTACCGCCGTTCGTGCGTAGGAGAACGAGCCGCAACCTCCGGTACCGTTGATTTCGGTAAAAGTTATTGGTACGCTAAGTGGTTGACCTGGGGAAATTATTGAATTGATGTCTAGAAGGTCCGCTGGTGGAAGGCCGTGTCCCATCATGTATGTTCCCGTGCTGTCTGGGGTAGAATTTGTGTATACGCCGCCTATAGCGGGTGTCCAAGAATAGTCTCCATGTCAGCAAATTCATCATTAGATATTACGTAGCTAGATGGGATAGTAGGCGACGTAGTGTTTGAGGTGGTGACACCTCCGAATTCGACCACGAGTGGACTCAAAGTAAGGAAGGCGTTGTTACTGACCTCCGTCCCTATAACTGAAGCTAGTAACGCCGTTTTGAGTGAACAGCGTAAGGGTGGTGCTCTTGATCCCCGGTTGGGTATCGCCGATGCTAGGATTTGGGGAATTGGTTGTGGCGGCCTTAGGGGGCATGTTAGACGTGGTTTCCGGTTACGGCAGGAAACAGACTATCCGCGTCTGTCGAATCCTAGGCAACCGGGGAGGAGAACGTTGCTGACTAGAGACTGGGCATTCCCCATAGTCACTCCCAAGATTTTGGATATAGGGATGTTTGCTGTACAATCGACTGTCTGCGTTTGGGTGGATACTAGAGCTACGCTGCCGGACTGTATAGGAGAGGTGCGGCTCGGAGGTAAAGACACTGGCGAGCCCACGCAGTAGAGTTTCCTGTTTGGGTCTCACGTACAGTCTGCCATCACCAAACGCTGGACGTTGGAACCTATTGGGACCGCTTGTTTGTGTCAGGTTGATGGTTTTAAAACCCCGTCCTGGGGTGCGGCGTGATAGGCATAAAGTCCAGCGTCAGCGACCTTGAAGATATTAGTTAATTTCTTCCACAATAGTATGATTGCGGAACTCACCGTAAGCCAGGGTGGCAGTTCCAGTTTGCCCGTTGAAGGTTGTGACTGTGGGGACGCGGCAACCGACACGACCAGCGCTAGATTCCTGGCTTTGGCCGGCCCAGATGAAGGCTAGTGCAAGAGAACCGTCGTGACCTATTTTATAGACTGGCGTTGTGTTCTCAGCTGGCGTGTAACCACCCTTAGAAAGCGAGTTAGCAATGGTGTGATGTCAAGGCTTACTAACCTCCGGTGGACACGGCCCCACCTCCGGAGAGAGCTTGGTTCGTCACGACCGTCTACGCCCAGCCCATAGCCGCCAAGGTTGTCGGCATTGACGATGTATATCTTGCCGCTCTTTCCCGCCGTTCTGGTGGTCGTAGGGCTCAAGGTAGTCAGTTAAAGATAACGAGCCGGTGTTCAAGCCGACCCCTGGGTTAACCTAGAGTGGAATGTCCGATTAGCATACATGGGTGGCATCTATGTATTCTATGGGGACCTTACGATGGCTTCGTCCAATGTTTGAAATCCATTATGGCCGGTAGCAGGAATGCCATTGCTCTGATGGCCATTGCGACTACCTTATAGTTAATGGTTAATAAAGGTTTGTAGCCTAAAATGTGTTCAAACGCCACAAAGGACTAGAAACCCAAGATAGCACCCTTGCATACCGCGGCGACAAATATCCGATTACCGCCGCTTCAGAGCTTCACACCACTCGTTTGAGCCCTGCTTCTCCCCCGTCGCCATTGACATCGTAAACATCGTAAACATCGTGTCTCGCGATGGGACCTGATTCCATGGTGCTGGGACTACCTTTGCAGTTTGTATTGACGCCGATAACCATCCCGTATATCCACCTTGTCTCCCCTCAGCGTCGCTTGCTGGGGACACTCGGCAACACTGATCGGTGGTGGTCTCGATCGATCGGCAGCTGATCCGCTGCGCTGGGATCTGGACCCAGTTGGACGATCTGGTTATGGCCCTCCCTGTTTTTGCTCTTTGGGTGGAGTTTCTCCCTGTTTGGTGACGCGTTGCTGGAGATAAGCCATCACCGCTTGAAGTGTGGGGAGAGGGGAAGTTGTGTGTGGGCCGGAAACCCAATGGGCTAGCCTGTGAGCTTTCGCCCTTGTGTAACGTCCGACCACTATATCCCGAAACAAGGGCGAGATTACCTTCAACCAAGCGACCCGTGTCCGCCCTGGCCTTACAACCCATGGCTCGTAATATATAGGAAATGGTGCTGATGGCTTGGGTCTATCTGAGGCAGGATAGGGTACACGACCCGCCGCGACCATTTGACGCGTAAGACCCGCATCGATTTTGGGGTCTTATGATCTGTTTTGCCTGGGGCACCGTCCATAACGT
The DNA here is from genome assembly GCA_021527465.2 of Geoglossum glabrum. Taxonomy (NCBI): domain Eukaryota; kingdom Fungi; phylum Ascomycota; class Geoglossomycetes; order Geoglossales; family Geoglossaceae; genus Geoglossum; species Geoglossum glabrum. The sequence continues at coordinate 9,751 of JAJDFE020000078.1, forward strand.
ACCAACGCCGGCAACCTATTCGAATCCTAAACAGCGGGCTGTTTCCCGAGGAGTGGTGAGTGCCTTAGGGATACAGCAAATGGGACCTTGTCCATTACGAACCAAATCTTCTCTGAACTATGATGTGCCTTAAAGCGGCCTCTCCCGAGCCCAGAGGACTCCCAAGTACGATCTAAGGGCAAGACTGTATATCTTCGGGAATCGTCCAGATGATGTTGCGCTTTCTGGATATATTTCTCATAGGACCCACTTAAGTACTTTTCACAGGAAGTTAAGCATAGAAAACTCTCTGGGACAAGCGTTTTGTATTTCTATTCGCCTGGCTTGCGCTACGGTCCTCCATGCCTACGAATACATATATGAGTGGGAGTAGAAACTTAGGTTGCCTGCCATGGGCCGCGAAGGTTAAAGGATTTCTCCCTACATAAGTCGTCGGGGTTCTCGTCGGGTATCATCCGCCGATAGGGCGCCGGGTTAGGCATTCTTATGAGGTGGACCCATCCACTGAGTTCTCTCCAGGTATTCCTCCCAAGAACTAGCATGGACGCCCAGATCGTTCTCTGCCATCTTCAAATTCGACATAAGCATTGTGCCAAAGCCTGTTTTGTCATCCGGAGCCTCCATAAACCACTCAGCAAGTCTCTCTGTGTCTAGACTAAGCTGCGAGCCTTTAGCGAACCCAAAAGACTTTCCGGCGCGGCTGGCGAATTCGTCTATAGTTAGCTGCTTATACATGGCTGGTACACCGGTTACGGCTGTGAAGAGCGATGCGAGTGACTCGTAGGTGATGTTCTCTGTATTAACGGGGTAGTCCTTCGCTGTGGCTGCAGGCCCCTTATCGAACGCGGCGCGAACGAAGGAGCCGATGTCATATGTCGCGTCTACCCAACCCATCGACTTTTTAGGGGGTGCGGGCGAGCAGAAAACCGCGATTGGCTTTCCGTCACTGGCACTTTTGGACCAGTAGCAGTACTGTGCACAATCGAAGTTCGTGTAGAATGGGCCAGGATATAAGAGGGTAGCAGGGAGTCCTTTCTGGCGGATGTACTTGCCGATTCGGTTCTTACTCTCAAAGTGGTGAACATAAAGGCGGCCGTTACTCGCATCATGGATACTCTGGAGGCTTGTGTAGATGAGATGCTGCACTCCCATTGCCTAAAACCACCCAGCACAATGTCAGCTCTGCTACTGTACTTCGGTGAGGTCACTGCGTTGCTTGCATACCCACGCAGCATTTGCGATTCTCTTCCCAAGCGCATATTCCTCGGTAGCAAGCTCTTCCTCAGTTTTGGAGGGTAGTGTGCTGTTCTCCGTTATGAAGAAGACACCGTAGCAGCCGGTGAGACACCGTAGCAGCCGGTGAAACAATAGCGGATAGAGTCTTCCCTCTCCCAGTTATATTCCATTGGGTGCAGATCTGGGTAGTCTTTGATGAAACGTCTCCCGGCTACGGTGTTAAGGTTGCGTGTTAAGGGGCGGACGTCGTACAGGGCCTTTCCAGTCATGAGGGCATCTATTACGCTTCGGCCTTGATGGCCTTGTGGTGCTTCGCATCAGCAAACGGCCACAGTGTGGAAGCGATTGTGTGGTGATACTGACCAGTTGCACCGATCACCGCGATTAGCCACTTTGTCATGGTGGAAGGATATGCGTGAGCGAAGACCAGTGGCAGGAGTATCGCATGTTTTAGGTAGTACATAGTGCGCAGTGAATCCTGGGGTGTTTTGCCGCTGAATGTTTTTGCGTGGAAATAATGGTGCTGAGTTGGCCGGAATTTTCGATGTGATGACGACATCATCCGGAACCATCGTCTGGAACCATCACCATGACGGAGGCCTCCAGCACGCGAGCCAATCCGATGTGCTGTTATATTGTACGGGGTATCAGCGAGCTGAGTGGGTGTTGGAAGAGGGGTGGATTTCCCTCGCAGGATTGCTCGTGTCCGCGTATATCGGGTTGCATTCTTTGGAGGGAATTATCCACCGCTGCGTTATGCTGTGCTTCAAACGCGCTCGATCACCGGAGGGGTGCTATATGACTGCGTTTCGCTCAGTTATAAGAATTCACATATAGAAGTCGCAGGGAGTAGGAAAATATTCCAGGGGATTATTCCAGTAGCGGTAGCGGCATCGATATGCAATTGCTCTTGTGGTAATGGATTCTTTTGGCGAGTTAACTATATCTGCCCTTAGGATGCCGGAATATCAGGGGGTCGTGCTTTTCTAGGTTTAAGATTCTTGCTGGTCAGGAGTAAGGCTTTGCAATGTATTGTCGCATCTAGAAACTTGTGTTATCTGGAATTCCCATCTCACTTCTCCAACCCCGCATGGACCTTCACCCTAGGATCTGTATACATAAGGCAAAGAGCTTATTGTCTGTGAGCTGAATGAGCGAAAGATGTTGTAAAACCTCGGAAGAATACGCCGACGAATGAATGGAATGGCCAGTTCCCAAGAACACTGTTAAACAATACTTGTCAACTTTCTTTCTTCTGGGATCAGGGCGGTAAGGGAACCTTACGCGGCGATTCCATTTTTCTGGTCACGCAAAAAAGATCATGCAATCCACATCGCTTCGCCATGTTTTCGCCTTGTTTGAGATGGTGTCTGGCGTGAACTTAAAGTGGTAGGCCCGGGTAGAAGAATCAGGATAGGTAGACTAGGCGTTATTAGACAAGATAGTCCTGGTATTGGATATTTCATAAGGTTAGGAGGAAGGCGGTGGAGGTGGTTTTGGGGTTTGTGTTCCACTGTCTCGGTCTTGAGGATGTTCGTACTGGTTTTCGGCGGCACTATCGTTTACAAGTACCGATGGGATGGCTGACTATATAGAATGCATTATTAGTAATTAAGCGTGCATTGCAGAAGAGATAAACCTACATAGTTTGTGCTGAGGCCTCTGGTGTGTGGGTTCGCCGCTGCTATCAAACCCCGTAAGGATCCCACTATCGCCATTACTGACTCCCGTTTCCATTTATGATCATGCGGCCAGACGGCTGTGACAGCTACCGATAAGCAGTTTGGTCAGTGGTGTGAACGTGAAAGTGGTGTCCACCGTAAGCGCTCAATCGTGCGCGGGATGCGAAATAGCCTCTTAGGACGCCATGGGTGGGTTCGGCGGTGACTGAGGCAGCGACTTTGACAGTATCAGCAGCAGCACCCTCTGGGACTGAGATGGCCATAGCTACCGTCTCGTGGCATTATTTGCTGATGAGGTCCTCAGCTGGCCTGGCCAGAGCGTCTTCCATGGCGCGTGTGAGAATGAGATACCCTGGTCCTCCGCCGGTCTGGTGGTTACACGGCGGCCAATTGCATGGGGGATCGTAGAGCACCGTCTTACTCGTGCAAACCGTTTTGATTGAGCGGCCTTCTGGTTGGCATGCGCTCGTATGCTTTTCGCAAGGTTGATCCTCGGTCGAGCGGGCGCGACTGTTTCAGCACTTTCGACCGCCCGTGTCCTTGGCGGGCTACCGAGCGAGTTGGATGGAACTGGGAGTGAGCATCACAGAACCAGACAGAGGGAAGTTCGCTCTTGTTAAAAGACCTGGAGACAGCTCGCAGTGCGGGCGAGTTAGGCCCTGGATTTTTGACTAATGTGGTTCGCAGAGTATAACTAGTCCGGCTTGTTTTCGTCTCACCGCTCTCCCCGCTTGGACTTCTCCCCCGCCTCTCGACAAGGGCTGCGATGCCAGACAGCGCTGGGAAGCTACCGAGACATGCAGAGTACACGACATGAAGGCCTGCTAGGGTTTGGATCCTGTGTCAGGCCCCCGCGCTCACTCCCACACTCTGGCAGGCGGTCGTTGTTCACGCTGACCTTAAGGGAATTCAACCTCCCACGATTTGTGCGATATCATCGGCGCGAACAACCTCAAGATGGAGGATCCTTCGAACCGCAAGGACTCTATACCGGCCTGCAATACTTGCCAGGCAAGAAAACGCAAGGTATGTGGAGCTGTCTAGTTCCCCGGAGCCTGTCTAACTCGATCAGTGCGACGGAGTGCTCCCTCGATGTTCAAACTGCTTTACGCACGATCTCTGCTGCTCCTACAATTTTCCCCCGGAGGGAAGGCACAACAACGCGCTGAAGGCGCCTGAGAAACCGGTTCAGATAATGGACGAAGTGAAGATCTCTATGGAAGGTCTCACGAAAACTGAGAACCAGCGAGCACGGCGGTTGCCACTAGGATTCAACATGTACCTTACCTCTGAAACGGAGAGGCTTGTCCGCGAGCTACCAGAGGAGATATGGGCGGAGGTCACGATTCCTGAGGAGGGCAAGGGCTATATCAAAACCATCCTAGCAGCGCGTCCCGACATTGCACCGCGGCCATACTCCGATCCGATTCTGGAACATAACTCAGCCTTTAACTGGAAGTCTCTGTTCCCTCCAGAATGCGATCTGCCGGAGAGCGTTAGCGAAGTTGTGGAGGACGCCGTGGATGAACACCTGCGGCTAGGTCCTGTGGGGGCGGGCGAGTTAGAACCACAGGTAAATAGGGAGCAAGAAGACATGCTAGGGCCACCAAACCAAGTTTCATCCGCTATGGACGGGCTCAATCTAGAGCAGTCTCAGTTCGAGCCGTCAGCTATATACCAAACTGTGAGTTGTAGTCGATTTACTGTGCAACCGTGCGTTAGCTAACTCACTCAGGAGGACTTCACAGACTCATGGGAAGATGCCTATGGCTGGTTAAGGAGTGCCATGGCTTGTGAGCCCTTCTCTATCGGGCACGCCCGCGTTAATAACTACGCAGCGGATGAGGACGTTCTCATTGCCGAACCGCATATTTGATAGGCAGTGGGTTTCTACTGGAACCTCTAGTTCCTTCATGGACCTCGGCCCCTACGAGTTACCTCATTTCGGGAACGAGCAATCTGCTCCTAGACCGTGGAATTCGAAGACCTTCTTTCCAAGCACTAACTCGCTCATTGGGGAAACGGCGATTAAATTAATAACGCCTTTCTCGTGTATTTATCATGCTACGAACGTAATGAAATACCACTTTTTCATCTATCATTCGTCTCTATAGCTCTTAGTAGGCTTGTGTTTTCCTTCTAGGGCGCCTGCTATCCGTCGGGGTCTGCCGGAATTCACACAACGCCCTGGTCAATGTAGATGGGGCACAAGCGCTTGGGTCGCGAGGTCCACCCCTCTCGCGGCTGGGAATTTTCCCAATAGAGGTCTGAAGTTCACATGTAAAGTGTCTGGGTCAGGAGCTTAAAAATTTTATACTTTATGCCCCCGGATCTTCAAAAAAGAGGGAAAATAATCGCACGTGACCAGATACCGCTTTCATTTGAGCATCAATCACTAGACATAAGACAGCTCACCACTCAGCAGTGCACGGAGACTGTCCGTTTCAGAATATCGGACTCTACCGCCCACAGCGGATGCCATGCTATACTAGGACAACCGACACCGACGGAACAATCCTATCAGATGCCGATGCAAATTCCAGGTCGCTTTCCCTGCCGGAGGTTTCGGAACTTCTACTTACTGTACTTTACTCCTGGGTCCTCTCGAGAAGGCGAACAGCATGATGGTCAGTCGGGAATATCTTACGTCCGCCGGACACCGTTCCATTGCAGCGAGTGATGCTCGGACGTCGGTGGGGAGACTAGAATGTACCGTACGAGTGCATGAAGTGGGCCTCCCTAACGGTAGTAGAGGATGGGTCTTGCAACTTCCCCAGTACCTGGGAGGCACGAAACCTTTTCAAGCCTGACAGGGGCCATCAGGTAAACCGGCTCCTACCCAACTTCGGAGCACGGTTAGCAAAATATTTATATGCCCTGGGTGACATAGCCAAAGGGCCTACAATCGAAACTTCATTGAGCCATGCACAGCTGGAAGTTTTACGTCAAGTTCCTGTCCCTCCTTCCATTGCGCGTGGCAACTAGTCATCACCCCGGATTTGATGGTAAGGATGCACGGAACAAGGGTATCGCCGGGAAGCACGTTTCCGAGAGTGAGATCGGCCCCCCGGCATGCCGCCAGAAGGACTAGATATCGCTCGTCAGCCCAGAGGACAGGGCTTGATAGCAGGGGGTCCGGCAACCGAGTATCTCTGTATGTTCCCCAGATCCTGGCGAATTAGTTTATGTCCGGAGATGGATCCGAAGACTACTCCGCCAGGAGGTAGGTAAGTTCCCAGCCTAGAGGCTACCAGCAAAAAACGCAGTCCCCAAGAGGCAAGACCAATACTAGGGAAGAGGGGGTTAACAACAGGGGTAAGTACCCACATACGTTGAGGGCAAGTCCTTTCGTATAAAACCCAGCCTAGGAATCTCTCCCTAGTGCTTGAAGATAGTTATGTCATTACACGGGCCACGGTCACTAACTCAATCTGCTCCTTTATCTTCTTTGCTGCTGTTAACTGCAGACGCTAGTACGGTATAATAGGCGGGTTAGGGATCGTCATTCTAGTTGGCTTCTGGAACTCCGTTTCTAGACCTTGTACTGTCGATTACGCTCTTAATCTATTGCTGACTATCCGCTAGCCGGAGTTGGAGACAACCGCTTTGACGCTGCGGGCTGCTCTTCACGAGTACGTGTCCACCGCTCGGGCCCTAAGCCGGAAGAGTTAATCTGGTCATCCATCACTAGGCCATCCCGGCTGCACAACCTCCACCACTCCTATCGCGCGACTAGGATCTAGCGCTTAGGATGCCAATGATTCACGCCAAGCGCGCTCAGCACAAGGCATCTCGGGGCATGCTAATTTGTAGTAGCAAATTCTATTGGCATGGGAAGGGACACTTAGGCCATGGATACTACTTCCCATTAGCAAATCCACTTTGGGTTCCGGAGCCGGCAGGTGCTCCAGTATGTGGTGGTACGGGGTTTAACTCACGAGGCAGGGGGGCTTCGGAAATGTCGGTAAATTGCTGCGTCTTATGCGCCGCTTTCGTCTCTGCCAGCGTACCGCGCGCGGGGCCGCTGCTGACCTATGTTCAATATAACTATACGGTGAGATTATCCCGCGGGGGTTGCATCTGCCGGCGGGAAGATGAAGGATAGTCGCACAGAACGAGAGGCCGGGGCCAGCCAGCCAGTGGAAGTACAATCGGTCCCTTGGCCATTGGGTTGACTTTGACCCCAACTAAACATTCCCTCGCCCGCTCAGCTCGCGCGAAAACCGCCATGTGGTCTACGCCAGGTCCGCTACTGCCCAGCCCGCCCGAGCGCCGTGCTACATACCTATTACATACCTATTGCAGTTGCGCGGACCGTTAGGCACACCACGCCACCTCCTCACCCCTTTCCCGTATCATACCATTGCAATTCATGATGGCATCAATCACCAGGACAATCACTGGGACCTTCACTCTAGTCACAGTTTCATTGCTAGAAACTCGCCTCAACAATTACTGAGACTCACTTCAACCCTCGACTATCTCTGGGCTACAGTAATGAGAACAAATTTGCAACTCCCCTGCTCTATACGGCTGCGTACCCCACGTAGCAGATTCCCCTTTCCAAAATATCCTCATGGCTTGCAAATTCCGATTTCAGGCCGCCCGAAGTGTCTTTCATTCCTTCTTTAGATTGTCCGGGTAGATAGCACCACTCTAGCCTGTATTTTCTTCACTCCTAAATGTATTGTGAAAATTGGCAATGACAGTTAAAGGCTTTAAACAACCCCAAGAGGGATGACGCACTTTAGTTAGGGCTAGGTTTTTGTTTTTATCCAGGGTAGCAGTTTCGCGATCGCGGGACGAAAAACGACACGAACGGGGTCTATACACCGCCCACACTACCACAAGTAACCACCGTCTATATATCCAGCGTAACTAGGGCCACGCAAAACACCAAATATCCAGACAACTCCACACCAATAGGATAGAGTCCTAGCTGAGACAAAGAGGGCGATTTACATCAGACGTACATGTACAAAATATATTGCGAGACATTCTGCAATAGCTTCTCACCGACACCGTCCATAAAGCCAGAACACCGCCCAGGGGGCCTTATTTTTCCCGCAAAAGTCATGACAACCTTGTGATACGGCACCGCCCACATAGGACCCCGAGCACATTGTCACCGCTCTTTAGCGGAAGTCATCAATTTGACGCAAGGAACACCACCGCCTCATTCATGCGCCGGAGTTCCGTGGCCAAAAAAAAATTTTGAAATAGAAAGGGAAATAATAAAAAATGCAGCCCTCGCAGCAGCCGTGGCCTTAGCCGCAGCGGCGAGTCCGGTTTCTACTCCAGGGTTGGCTGATTGCCTGCAAAATAAAAGAAGATTTTTTTTTTTACCAGCTAGACTTTTTCGGGATAGGAAGGTGGGGTGACGCGGGGCTGGTATGGATTTTAATTTTTTTAACCCCAATTTCCTATTGAAGAAAAAAAAATAATTAGACTTAGTCTAGATAGTGGTGCTTTATCTTAGTAGAGAAGCATATTTACCTGGTTTATGTACTGAAGTATTTTTCTCTCTTTTCTATATTACAAATACAAATTTTAAGTATTTGGAAAGTAATATTAAATTACCTTCTTATTGTAATAATCTAAAACTAATGAAAAGAGAAGAATCTAAAGGAGACTTTATTAAGTTTATATTTATTCTAATAGGTCCACAAGAGCTTAAACCATAAAAAGAGTCATACTTGAACTGATAAGGTTTATGACTCTTGAACTCCTTTTAGAGACTAATAAGGATGTTTTTTGCAACCTTATCAATCAATCCATCTATTGTATATAGAGTATCATTAAAATAAATCCATTTTACCTATACTGTATATACAAACCTTGAACTCATATGAGATATATGATTTATAGCTTTTGTAAGACTGTAGCGTAGATGTAAGACCATAGTGTGAATCTTAGGGCTTAGCTAGGAGTGTGACGGCTTATAGATGACGGAGGATCTTCGGCGTAAAGTCGTCGTAAAGTATTCTTAGAGACAATATAACGAAGTTGGATCAGCAGAAGTACTCTTGATTTTGTAGTGTAGAAGAACTAATCGCTGCCCATTCTACTATGGGCAACGGACTGCTTAAATACATGATTCCACCGGCTCCCCGACGGCTACCTTGTTCTCTGATCCGTCTCTCATTGTCTTGACTCTGTCTGCTACCAGTGACGTCGTCTGCTACCAGCGATGTTGTCGGATTGGTATTGACTGCTTTCAGATGTCGCTCTTCTGGCATATCGTTTTCGTAGTGACATCTTTGTCAATGGATGTAGAAGGCTGCTTCCGTTGTAAGCTTGGCAGTTGTATGCGGTTGAAGATGTTGCTTGCTTATGGATCATGTCATCTTTGTGGAGGTCTGACGTCGTTGCGCCATCTGACAGTTGGAAGTGGTTTTGGAAGTCTGACACAGCTATGAGCCTCCTTTGTGGGAGCCTCATTGCTAGTGCCTTACAGTAGATCTTAGAGCTTAGCTAGTAGTGTGATAGCTTAGAGACGACGGAGGATCTTCAGCGTAAAGTCATCGTAAAGTGTTCTTAGAGACAATATAACAAAGTTTGGATCAGTAGAAGCACTCCTGATTCTGTAGAGTAAGAAGAACTAATTGCTGCCCATTCTACTATGGGCAGCGGACTGCTTAAATACATGGTTCAGCCGGCTTCTTGACAGTTGCCTTATTCTATGACCCGACTCCTATTGTTTTGACTCTTTCTGCTACCAGTTATGTCGTCTGCTACTGGCGATGTCGTCTGCTACCGGCGACATCATCAGATCAGTATTTACTGCTTTCAGAAGTCATTCTTCCGGTGTACCGCTTTCATAGCGACGTCTTTGTCAATAGAGGTAGAAAGCTGTTTCCGTTGTTTACTTGGCAGTTGCATACGGTTGCAGATGTTGCTTGCTTATGAATCATGTTGTCTTTGTGGAGGTCTGATGTCGTTATGTCTTCTGGTAGTTGGAAGCGGTTTTGGAAGTCTGATGCGGCTATGAGCCTCCTTTATGGGAGCCTTATTGCTAGTGCCTTACAATGATTCTGCTGGCTCCCCGCTAGCTACCTTATTTTCTGACCCAGCTTCTATTGTCTTGACTCTTCTAATACCAGCGATGTCGTCAGCCTAATATTGTCTACCACTTTTGAGAAGTTGCTTTTCTAGCATGCTGCTTTTGTAATGACATCTTTGTCAATAAGAAATAGGGAGCTGTTTCTATTGTTTGCTTGGGCAAGTTGAAATGTATATGGTTATGGATATTGTTTGCAGCTGCTTACTTATGGATCATATCATTGTCATGGAGATCTGATGTCATTATGTCTTCTAGCAGCCGGAAGCAGTTTGGGCAGTCCAATGTAGCTATGAGCCTCTTTTATGAGAGCCTCATTAGTAGTGCCTTACAACATATCTCAAACTTATATGAGCTATGTAGTTTGTAGCCTTATTCATATACTCATGAACCATATACTGAGTATGAGCACCTGCGACCACCCATCTAGGCTTTAATATAATACTAACTTCCATATACTAATTCTCTAAGAAATAGAAGAAAAGATATGTAATAATACATTGTCTATTGAACTGGGATTCAAAGAAATTGCAAATTTTGAAACTAGTAGCAATGGAGGGTTTCTCCATTCATCTCTCTTAAGATTTTTCTGCATTACTAGATCTTCAACAACTGGTTTCTCATAGGCAGTAAGGGATTTCCCGCCCTCTGAGCAAAAGACTGTCTTTTTTTTTCTTTTTTTTTGGTTATCTTAGCTGCCTGGTATTGATCTAGCACACCGGCCAGCAAAACATGACCTTACACAGCGAACTGTGCATGAGCAGATGCTGGGCATTGCAATCTGGAAACGAGTATGACCGGCTTCTTTGAGCCCTGTCCCTAGAAAGAGATGAGAAGCGATAAAGTGACTGCTCCGGCTCCTCCTGATAGTCCGCGAATCCGCATGGGCACCCCTAATCATGAACGGCGTGCCATCCCATCAACATTGAAGCGGTTGGGGGGGGGGGAAAGAGGACGTTGCTTCGAGTTCGCGTTAAAAAGGGTGGGCGCTTGAGAAGAGACCTGCATGGAGGGTTTCGTTAGATGATATTTGGAAAACTAAGGTAAAATGAGATAAATCCTTCTCGACTCGCAGCACTAGCTAAATACGGTCTATGGTTAGGTTCACACTTAAGATGCAGCCGCAGCTTTCCCTATCGGGGAAGGAGATGGAGCGATGAACGAACAGGTTTCATGTGGACAAGGACGGGCCACTCGAGAGGGGAAAGAAAGGGTTTACTAATTCTCGACAGAAAGAACGCCACTCTCTCCTTTGTGGCACCCCGACATCTCCGATTTCAGTCATTTCCTTTGTCCGCAATTAAACGAAGTGTCAAAGGGGCTGGCCAGGCATTGACACCAACGGAATTGCGGGAGAACGGCCAGAGATAAAGTCTCTCGGCCTCCCCGTCTGCTCGCACTTCTGTATAACTAGCTAAACCATATTCCACTCCACGGCCAACTTCCGAAACTCAGCGGAAAAAGACTCTTTTTTCCAAATCCCACCAGATACGCCCAGAACTTCCACTACATACCTCACCTCACCACAAACGATTGCCACCCTTTTTATTTTATTTTTTTCCCCCTTTCTAGAATCATGTGTCAGCTGATACTCTTCAAGGGGTGGTGCGGCCACATCGATAACATGGCTGTAGTCGTCCTTTGCGGGTGTGGGTGCGATCCCATAGGAGTGTGTGCGGTTCCGGACATAGGGAAAGTCTTTGACTGGTGTAGATTCTGTAAGGGGACTGCAAAGGAAGGCGATGATGTGGAGTTGTTCCAGGGGTCTCTCGTCGAACTTAACAGTGTCTGGTAAACCCGGTATGCTCTGTTCTGCTGCCTATGGACACCGGTTTCATTCCTTTGTCGCGAACCCCTAATTTTCAATATCTCTTCGTAATTCCCTGGCTTGGGGTCTGCTAAGGGCACTTGCACTTATTCTAGATACCCTCGTTTTTGCCTTTGTTCTCTTCCCCTAAGGGACTCTTTTTATCTAGTTCCTCATAAACCTATCACACTTGTTATGCAACTTCTTCTTTACTACCTGCCATGCGTTCTAGAATAACTTATATGAACGCAAGTCATTCGTATAGCCCCACCACCGAGGAACGGCGCCCCCTTTCGTTTGCGCATTCCAAGTCCTTATAGATGCAATGTGTTTGTCAGTGGATAGAAAGATAGCTAGATAGTTGATTGAGTAGAATAGAAGAGAGGCCAGCCTCTGCCACAAAAATGACTGAGAAAAAGAAATACCATCTGACGGATGTGGAAACCTCCTCTACATTATAAAGTGCTTCTTGAGTGTTCATGCAGCTAGGATACTGTGGTAAACAGGTGTGTGTCTATAGAGAGTAGGGCAAAGTGTACCGTAGTTGAAGCTGTAACTCAAACGCCAGTCTAGAGTCTCACCCAGCCATCCCTCTTCGCCTCCGCATCCGCCCTAAGATTATTTTCCCACACTCTCTCAGCTCTATCATTTTCTATTTGAGCTGCCACTGAATCGCTATGCTCATTCCGACAAATCTCATTCTCGCAACAGCCATCGATCCACATTGTCTCGCTGCTGTACGCCAACTTTTCACCTGTGCACTGTTCTTGATTCTTTCTCTTCATGGCCTCATCACACCAGGATGTGATAGTGCTAGAGCAACCACAGGTCTTGTAATGGCACGGCTGTGTGTGACACATCGTTCTGGTAGGGGCACTTTAGTTAACCAGGATCTCAAGTTCTCCCTTGCACAAGGAGACAGGGGAGGGATATGACTATACGGAAAATGGATATTTAGCTGTTGTTATGTGGTTTATTCGGGGTGGAGTGTATAGAGAAAATCTGGTCTGTGTCTGTAAGGAAGGGGAGAATCTGCGGGTGCTGTAAGCATTTATAGTCAATTTCTCTGCTGAAAAGGCTGTACAGCGGCTTCTTAACACCGTATGAGCCTCCCAAGCGCGTAAGGGTTTTTTTTTTCAGGTTTTCAGAATTCGTGGTCACTTGCAACAGTTACAGCTCCAGGATATCCAAGTTGTTACTCAACTGGGATATCCGCGGGAAGAAATTAGTCACCCTCACCGGTTCCTTGTCAGAGTTAATTTGCCTGGGTAACGGCCTCTGATGCCGCGGAAATAGTGCAACTGCGACCTCAACCACAGAATTAGTGTTGGAAGCGTGTTAACACGCTCGAGCATTACCTTATGCTCGGGCATAAAACTTAGCGTGTGACCGTGTTTTATATCGGCACACACACATTCTCTTAGCTAGATCAATTCAATTACATCTATCCACTGCGTCCATCGTCCCACAATTAGCAACAGATCCGAACCCGTCTCGAGAGATGAATAATACGGTTGTACACAGCACATCGCTCTAGCAGAGGGCTCCAATTATCTAGGACTCAAGACCTCCGTAGCGTGAGGGGGTAGAGCAAGAGAGGGTATGTTTTCGCCGTCGTGATGCGATTTGTTTTGGATGGGATGTGTGGAAGGTTTGGCCCACGTCTGAAGGAAGACAGATATTTCCCAGAAAACTGCTAGGGAGTGGATATTCTGCACAGCGGCAATCTCGAACTCCACACGCTACCGTGTAGCCGCACCTGCACCCCCCCCAACTCTGGATGAGATTTCCTAAGACGCGGTGCGGCGCGCGGTAAAGATCTGAGTGGCTTTCATTGCAGAGGTAGCTTCGCAACGGTTATAGTCTCAGAACGAATGGCTGCTTAGCCAGCAACAAAACTCAAACGATCGTGTAGAAATTGTCGAGGAAAGCAAAGCCATGTGTTCTCATCTTCAGTCGCATCATTGTATAGCCTAGGAAAGGGGTAGTTGTATTCGCGAAAACTCCATTGGACGCATGTCCGGCCTGCAATCTTATGACAATTATTGGCCGATTCATGATGTGTGTGCCAATCCTGGATTGGTTTGCTCCGATTCATGGAGCAAGGGCCAGGTCATGAATTTTCTCTATCGCTTCTACCTGCCAGTCGGAATAGCAAACGTCACCCCTCTCAGTCCTTCCAGCACCCCAAAACCAACTCAGCTGAAGCAAAGGCATAGGGCCTGCTGTCGATAGGATGTTTCCTAGCAACACTAGTTGTACTCAGCAATTTTTTTGCGTCTATTCTTCACTAGCATGTGCGTCACAATTTCAATATTTCCTCCCGCATGTGCAAATCAACCGCGAACATCGCTATTCTCCGTCGGTGTACAACGAAATAGCTATTTTGCACATTTGCAAGCATGAGGTGCCTGTGAGGGTTCATGTAGCTAGGAGGGCCCGACGTCAAGAATGCCGTTCGAAACGCTGCGTCACAAAGAAACAATCCACGTAGACATAGTGGAGTTATACCCTGCCCTCCCGCACCTTACTAATCTGGGGAGCGACTGACCAACCAGGATCCAGGACGTCTTGTTTGGGTAACTAAACTCTCGGGTTTCTAATCTGCCGGCGATTCTTGCTCTACGACTAGTTTCCAACAGCACGTGTGGCAAGACGAGTTACGGGACGGGCTGCAGAAGGCCAAAGGATTCTCCATGCGAGCAAGACTTTGAAGCCGCCACTAACCGCCGAGCTAAAGCCAACTCCGTCTCCGCGAGCTGGCCCAGCTATCTAGACAAAAAGGGCAACCATCACGACGTAAAAATAGTAGTGCAATCAGCACCTAGGACAAAGCTCGAAAGAAAAAAAAAATTATCAGCTGTAGATACAATCTAGTGATCTAAATAAATATCCACATTACGGACTTCCGCCAAAACCAAGAACGTTGCGGGGGGGGGGGCAGGGGCCCGAAACAAAATACAGAAGAGAAACCCCAAGAGAAGGAATAAATATGTAAAGATATAAATATTAAAGGAGAGCTAAAAATATTAAAAAAAAAAAGCCCCCGACACCGCCCACTCCCTCCTTAAGGAAGGAAAAAAAAAAAAAGTCGAAACTGGTGAACCACACAAAAATAGATTATATATTTCTCCAGCTTTCACCTTCCACTATCCTCCCCAGCACAAGGGAACCCCCCTTAGAGAAGAGGAGGTTGGCGCCGTGGACGGAAATAGGACAAAAATGAAAATATAGTTAGACTGGGACTGGGATGGGTTTAGCCGCTGGCCCCAACTTGTGTGCGAGGGTGAGGCTCTTGGCTTTGGATGGAGGTTAGAGGGGAAACAGGAATATTGGGGGGGGTAACGAAGGATTTAGGGGGGAAATACGTATATAGATGGGGAGAATTGAAAAATAAAAATAAAAATAAAAAAAATAAAAATGGCAACTGCAGCGGGAGCGCAAAATATTTAAAAAATGAAAGGGGAGGGTTTTTTTTTCTCTTCTTTTTTTTTTTTTAGCTCCCTCCTGTCTCCCTCCTGTTTTGTCCTGAATTGGTTGATTGGTTGGGGGGGTCTTTAGTAATACAAACAAAAAAACTCCTGGATGCTGCTAGATGTGAGGAAAATTCGTAAAAATAAAAATTTAACAGGAAAATAATAAAGACTTGATTGGAAATTCCGAGGTATCAGAAGAAAGGAAAAAATGATAAATCATGGGTTTAAAACTAGGCCCTTCTCGCTATCCGCTTCACTTGCCGCGCCCCCCAAACTGCCTGTGCTGGTGACGCTCCCGTCAATGACGACTTCGTCGTCGGTTGATCTGGGATCCCTCCGCTCCACCTCCTGTGTGAGTGCGAAATCGACTTTGATGCCGCCGGGGTGGCCCCAGGTGGAGGCAAATTGGGAAGCGCGCATGGGGATGCCGGAGGCGCCGACGGTGGTGCGGAGGCTGTTGCTTGCGCGAAAGATGGCGGCGGGGGTGGAGTGGGAGTTGCGGGAGTGTGCGGTCTGGATGTAGCTGGCGTGGGCGAGGAAACGTGGGAATATGCGAGCGATGAGCGGTTTGATGGTGGGGAGCGCGGCACAGATTATGCCTGTGTTGACTTCGACGGCGGACCAGGAAGCCGCGCCGACGTTGTCCCCTGTGAGGTTGGAGGGTTAGTTGAGAGGGGTTTAGTTGGGGAGGGGCGAGCTTACAGGTGTGATCGTGTGTGGTGGAGGCGATATAGATGCTGCGGAGACGGAGCATGCTTGTTATACAAACGCTATTTGTGGATGATAAACTGTTAGTGAACCTTTCCTCTATTTGATTGAAGATGGGTGGCCAAGCGGAGGCACGGGGAACGCCGCTGTGAAGTGCAGGAAAAAATAAAGGAAATTAAAAAAGATTAAAAGCGATATAAAAAAAAAAGGAAGTGCAGTACTCACAATCCTCCTAGAGCGAAAACAGCAAACAGTCCAATCTTCTGCCTCCTGGGCAACTTGAGCGTCTTCAGTACCGGCATCGGCACTATTAAGATGGAAAAATCTGTCGCAATATTCAACGTCGCATTCGCAAACCACAGCGGCTTCAGCGGAAAACACCGTCCCCCTTTGATACTCCGGTCCCAATTATATGCTATGGGGACGCACGTTAGGATGGCAGTAAGGACGGTCCACAAGCCGGCGGCGATGACGATGGCCATGAGGATATAGCAAGCTCGGCGGATTGGCGGGCCCGGGAAGACGCGGAGGTATTGAAGGAGGATTGAGATTTTTGTGAGGGTGAGGGAGAGGTTGTAGAGGGGGATCGAGGCCCATAGCCGCTATTATCTCTGAGGGTTAGCTTGGGGGATTTTCTGGTGGGTTTTAGATTCCGAGCAAATACCTTTAGCCAGGATTTGAATTGTGTGCGAGTGAGTGTTGACTCATGACGTCCTAATCCATGTCTGACCTCTGCCCGAGTCAGATAGCATTAGCTTATAAATCCGCGGATTTCAATATTACCCAGCCTTCCATCTGCCGGGGAAGAGGAGACTGACGGTCACATATAAAACACGACATTGCAATCGAAACCAACTGCAGATAAGCGATTTATTAGCAAAGTCCCCCTCTTCCATGCTAGACAGCTACCTACCACGGATACTGTGATAACTAAGTCGTCTTTCCCGAGGTTATTCACGACCCTCCACCGCGTGACCAACCTCACCGCCACGAGTGCCGTTGCAACTGCTGCGAATGCAATACTAACCACCACCGCCGACTGCCCCGAGTATTCGTCCAGCAAGCTACCGGTGGGCAACCCTGCAACATCCTTTGGCGGTGACCTGGGGAGCCACATCCTTTCGTTTTCAGTGCCACTCGAGTCCAGCTGTCATCGAACGGCAACGACACAAGTGATATATATCGTGGCGCTGTGTGGCTGTAACGATGTGTATAATGGTCCCGCAACGAAGAACGGCTTTTGGGGAAGGCAAGACCAAAAAGCCGTGTCCCGTATCCTGAGTTCCTGGATGTGAAGAAATCTCGACGGACGTTCAACCTCCCATGATAAAGAAAAAGCCCCGAGAGCGCCATCGCTTTTGTGCACACATCACGCATCCCCCACAAAAAAGAAACATCGAACGAGGCTAGTCGTGGAAGCAAGCCCGATCTCAGGACCAGGATTCGCTCTCGTAAAATTTAGCCCTGAACGTGCGTGGCGCTGGCGCCCTCCCTGCCTTGCAGGATAAACCCAGGCTGTTTGTTCGCTCGGTAGTTCTCTGGTGCGCGCATAGCACAAAAGGAAAGAAGAGAGGGCGATGAAAGGCAGTTGGGCTCCAACCAGACTGGATCACAGGGTGGAATGCACGCATGCATCTGACTGGCGCTTCTGTGCCTCGTGGCGCGGGCGTTGGTGATGGTGACAAAGGAGGACGGCGAACAGGGTGGGTTGGGATGGCGATCGCGGGGTTGCGGCCCGCAGTGACGTGGGAGTCGTTGCAAAAGCGGTCGGCCTTCTCGATGCGGTCTGCCATCACAGCACATTATGCAGCGCGCCCACAAAACGGCGAATAAACCACGCCGTCTACGCGCCTCGCATCAGGTGCGCGGGTTTAGTTTGGGCGCGGAGGGCTGGCGGGTGCATGCCATGGCCCAGTCGAGACAAGAGAGACGTGACGCCCCATCCACGCGCCGTTTTATGGCAGTTGAGGGTGTGCGGGGCGTGTTAACGATTTGGCGGGGGGACTGGCTTCTGTGCCACAAAGCGCAATCGCACGTTTTTTACTCGACAGGTTTTGTCGCTCAACACCCGGGTTTTTAATATCTCGGCCAGTGCAGGAATGGCATCTGGGATCGTTTTGTATCGCTGTGTTTCTTTGGGGATTGTTACACAGGCTCTAACCCGGCTGGAGGCTCGGAACCGTTGCAATCGCAAAATCGAAACCGCAATTGTCACTGGAAAAATGACACGCTCCATCAATCAACGGCAGAACCATGGCTTCTGCCTTTTCGACTGTACCTGCGGATTTTTATCTCCGACAAGTTACTGTGTCCGGTAATTACTTATCTGTGCACGAGGCCGTCTGCCCACGCCGCGTTGTGACATAGGACGGGGACTGTTGTATCTGCCTTAATCGCACGAAGCCTGGTAACTCGATCGGACATGCTGGGCATTGGGCTGGATGGTCTCTTGTCCTTTCCATTGTTTCATCATCGACCGTCGCTGTGGTTTCTTTGGACCGATGTTGTGGGCCCCGTTTGCGTATTCCGTCTGCAGCGTGGAATTAGCCGAAGGGGTGAAATTTGACCGCCACGGCTTTGGATTTGGAGTAACCAGTTCGTGCCAGATTTGTCTGTTCCGCAGGGTAGCCTTACAAGGGATTTAGCGTTCGTGAGAGGTGAGCGGTATCGCATTTTCTGCGGCTCTTTTGCGCGAATAGAGCGCGGAGAGGGTCAGACGCCCAACAGTCCGCAGTGGCGGAGGCGGGGGAAGCTGGGGGGAAAACATCTGTTTGGCAAGCCGCCTGAGACAGAAGCCAGCGGTTTCGGATGAGTGGTGGTGAGTTCAACATCAGACAAACCCGTCAACCGACACGCGCCCAGGCCGCGACAAGAGAATCCAAAAGTCCGGGCGAGGCACGACGTCCTCAGTTTGGCGGCCAACCGGAGCGGAGCGCCTCTCTGCTACGACCGGGGAGTTTGCGCCCACTCAGTGCAGGAGAGGGGATGGGAATGAAGCCGTTCTACGGAGGTTCCTGATGTCTTCTGCACAGTTTCCCGCTGAAAGGAGAGCAAGGTGAGCACATTCAACTCTACCCAGCTTTCCAGATGTGTCTGATGCGACCTGTGTCGAATAGCTCCTTACCCTATCTATCCAGAAGACAGAAAGCCCTATGGTTATCCAACCACTGTTCCTCTCGCGTTCTGCAACGGTTTGATACCGCACTTGCAAGATAGCCTCACACCGCACGTCCCGTTCCGGTTCACAACCCCACTACTCAAACCTACGAACACAAAATGGGGGAACCACGCCGCAAGTCACTACTGGAACCCCACCCACGCCAACGTAATAAAGGACCCTAGCTGGATCGCGTCTGCTAGCCTGCGGCACAGTTTATCGAGTCGGCTCTTGGATAGACTGGCCCTAACCCTCGGTGGTTTTCGTTAAGATGACTACCACCGAGGCGATTTGCGCTGTTGCCTGACCAGACCAAGCGAATCTCTCTAACTCGCCGCAAGGACGCGTTATCGAGAAATATACTCTTCCATCACACTGTCTGACTGCACATCGCTTCGGTATTAGTGACATGCCTTGCGCCACACTGCGCCTCACGCATGCCCTCCTTCCAACGCCTTTAAGCCTTCGCAGCTCAGTCGATTAGCTCAACCGCCGCAGATATCGCCCCTACCTTGACGACCCAATACGCCCGGAGAGGGTGATTCTAGGGCGGTGTGAATCACTAGCGCCCAGTAATGGGGCGGTTCTTCGCGGAAGGAGGATCATGGGGCTCTACCACCACCTAGACTCTATTCTAGACCTTATGGTATCGACTCCCTCACCTCGCCCTCACCTATTTATTATTACTTAGTCTTACGAGGAATCTAGTAACAACATTAATAGCAGTCATAGTTTACCGTACCGAACGACGGGATTTGTCTGAGAACTCAGAACCAGGCTGGTCAACTAGCGCAATGTATACCAGGCCGAGGTTAACAGGAGAGCCTTTCGTACCTCCCAACCTCCTATATATATACACGAGGAAGAGTTTGCGGATCGGACTAGGTTTCTCGACGCCGAGGGGATGGCAATTATGGCACGGGCGAGTGTTTTGGAGGAGCATCCTTTAGGAAAACTAGCTTTGTGTGGGCATCGCCACTGTGGCCTTTTGCGACTGATGTTATATTTAGAGGTCTGGGTTTGTCCCCACGGTGAGGTAGAGTTAAGTCGTGGAGGCTTGGATCTCATATAGGAATATTAGTCTACCTCTGCCAAGTGGTTTTGTTTTTCTAGACTCGTGAGAATTGTGTTTTGTTGCGTGTGTGTGACGGTACTATCTATATAGCTAATTGTACTCTTCTGCGATTTCTTGGGGAGTGGCACTAGCTTTGTGTGTTGTGAATATTTCTGCTCGGGGAATTGGGCTGGTTCCGTGGCGATCGGTTTTTGGGGGGGAGGCATGGTGTTTTTGTGTACCTGTAATCAATTGGACGCTCCCGGCCCTTCACCCTCCAGCACTCTATGGAGGGGATGCTACCTACGATTCACGCTCTTTCATTTAGGTTCAAATATTTGGCAACGTCACTTGAAATGCTAGGTAGTTGGGGATGGTTTCCTGCGAATATCAGAATTAGGGTGATCCTCATTGCATTCCATGAGTGGGATTCATGCTTTCCCCGCTCTACCCTCTATGCCGCAGAAGTTATTGGAGGAAGGGCGGGGGTGCATAACGCGCCGGTAAAGCGTCAGTCGAAAAAGTGTCGGTAAGTCTCATGAACCTCAAGTCGTAATAAGACGGGAACGCGCGACCCGGGGAAGCCAAAATTTTTTTTTTCTTTCCATGGAATCCCGTAGGAATTAGGCAGGGAAGGAGGGAATAATTAGCCCGGGGGTTAGCCCCGTCGCACGGAAGTAGTTTGCACTGCTATTTATCGCGGAACCGTTGACCGCAAAAAAGGGCCATGAAAATTCCGTGCCACTTTTTTGTCGAATCTCTCAACTGCCCAAAGGGCAAACACGGCTCAGCAAAAGGTGGGGGCGTGTGCGGGGAAATACTATGCCACAAAGGGAATTTTGAAATTTCATGTCGGTTTTTTGTCGAATCTCTCAAAGAAAAGTCCATTTCGGCCTTCCCAAGGGGAAGGTGGGGTAACGAGGCTAGCGGCTCTACCGAAGGCGGGGGTTTTTTTTTCAATTTTAAATTTTTGTGCCACTTTTTTCGTCGGATCTCTCAGGGACGGAAGAAGACCTGCAAGAAGGTTGAAGGAAGAGAGATTTTATGAATGAATAATACGCTCACGTGATCATGCTAACTTAATCTTGGATTATTTACCCTTTTTTTCTCTTTCCCTCTCTCTCTCTCTCTCAGAGTAAAATAAGATACTATACCTAGGGAAAAGGTTTCAATTTGGTTGATGGTGTTGCTGCTGGAAGGCGTGTTGGAGGAGCCGAAATTTCCCCTCCCCTTTTTCGTCAAATCTCTCATTATTTGGTCCGCCCGAGGTACGGCTGAGCTTTTTTTTGCGTGTGCCTTGGGAAGTAAGCACTAGGCTATAAGAGGATATTTTTTTTTGGTGACGGTTTTTTGTCAAATCTCTCAGGTTTGACTGACGACGGGGACCACATTTCCTAGCAAATACGGCTGTTAACTTTAGGCTGTCGCGAATGACTCAGCGACTCCAAGTCTTGGAGTCTGCCCCCCTGACGAGGTTCTAAACTTGAACGCGAAACACACGGGAAGCCGTTCCGCGCGGAAGGGTATGTGTAAGTTAGCTTTCCGTTTTCTCTAGAGGGAACTACAGGATCTCTTGCAACCGACGGTAAAGTGCGGAGGGAGGGAATTGCGAACGATCACCAAAGTTTGGTTGACGCAGAAGAAGCGAAATTCCATGCCACTTTTCCGTCAAACCTCTCAAAACGAGGGCGAAGCGTGGTCTTGGCATCATTGAACGATCGATCGATCGGGATGATCACGGGGGTATTCTTGTTTGACTAGGTTTAGATACTGACGTTTTTGACTTTTTTTTCTTCTTTCTTCAGGATTGTATCGGGTGGTGTTCCATCAAGTATTGAGCTAGTTATATTGAGCCAGTTAGACGTATGATCCTCCCTTACGCAACAATAGCCCAGTAGTAGAAGGTGTTCAACTGCAACTCTTAACTTGCTACAAGATCAATAACCAATGCAACGGTTAGGCATTGCGGAGGTGATTTATACATCAAACAAGCCTTCAGGACTGGATCGCCGCCATAGATAGCGGGAGGCGGGCGCAGGGCTCTCATTGGGCCTCTCTAGTATCGTTGTGCTTTAGGGGAGATTCCAGACGGGTAAGGTCCTCCTTTCCACGGCACTAACCTAGGAAGCCTGAGTGAATACGCCGCTCCAGGTGGTCTCACAACGCTGGCCGAGCTTTAAGACGTATCACTCACCACAAATGATATTCTCTGGGCCGCTATGCAATGCTGTAGCCACAGACCTATCAATCCCTCTCTCGCCGATCCTTCCCAATATCTAGACGTAGGAATGACACTCACAGCGGAATCAGAAGACCTCACAATTGCTGACCCACGACAAGTTCACCCGCGAGCAGATCAACAAGGCGACAGTGACTGCACTACCAACACCCATGAGTCTTCTAGGCTAGCATTCTCGAGACACTCCTGCAGAAAGGGGAAAGCGAGAGGTGCCATGTGAAAAACTCTCCTCCATCTAACAGTGGAACCAAACAGCATCCCCTCCCCCCGCTGCTTCTCGAGGTGCCGACGTCTCTGATGAGGACTCTGGTAAATATTAACCCACTAGCACAACGAGAATGTGGTCTCCCCTCTATGCGCTGGGTCGCAGGTTAATGTATCCGACGGTGGGGTTTTCACCGCCAGTTGGTGGTAAAGCGAAACCTCTGGCACCCCACACACCCTAAAATTCATTCTAATATGAGTAGAATATTATGGATGCTGTACGACACCGGTGGATAGGGTACTTGATTGAGAAAACGGGAGGACTATAGAGGCAGCAAGTAAGTTACCCTTTTCCAGGTCTGACTAATGTGTGCCGACTAATGCTGCCCTCCGGGCATACAAATCACCTCCACAGCACTATAGAGGTGTTTCTAGGTTCCAGGAGGGCAGCATTTGGCTGATAAATTTCATTTTTCTCTCTCTCAGCGGGGGTAGCTTCTACCTCACCACATCTCTTCTAATCAATAATTCTTTACTGACTAGCGCCCTGAAAGGATCCCACAATGTGTGATAGCTGAGCGGGTTAGGCAAAAACGCCACGTTAGTTATGACAACAAAGAACTTAAATGTTACGCACAACTACTCGACCTGGACGAAGACATTCCGGACGAATGCGGGTAAACATCTTGGATGGTTCGGCTAGGGTATACTAGAGTTTTTGTCGATGGGCTCTACATCTGTGGCCGCCGCCTAGGCTGCTTTGTGACCTGTGGTGTTATAGTGCGGTCGTGAAACCCAGTGCGTACGATAATGCAAAGCACGGTGTAGACATCATTAGAAAGACTGGTGAAGTTCGGCAAACACTCTTCACAACACGGTATCGTGAGCGACACTGCAGTGCTAAGCGCAACACATCGATTGCCATGGAGCTCGCTCTATATATTGTGGGCAAACTGCGTTTCTTCCTTTCTTTGCAGCCATCTTGTCTTTATTCTTTGTAACCGCCAGTTGTCCTTATTCGCCAACGCCTCGGTCACTACTGACGTGGAAATGGCAACGGCTGGCCCAAACACTGCGGGGGAGGGAGCGCTGGATGGAGAAGTCGATATGGACTACCCGAGCATTATCAAGCAGCATCTCCGAAGATCTTTGAGCACAGTTGCATCCACTGGGTTTTTCGCCACCTACAACCCCTGTCTGAATGCGTCCAACCCAGGGCTATTTATCAAAGACATAGGGCTTATTAACCTTCCCCTATCGGAGCAGGGCGCCCGTCTCATAATCCGGGCAAGCCTCAATTGTCGGAAAGATCTCACAACCTCTGCGAGGACGATTAAGGAGCTCGATTCCGAGCACTTTGAGCTGCAAAATCCAGCATGGCATCAGACATTGCAGGGAATTATCGACCAGATTACTCCCCACGCAGCTGCCGGAGTATCTGTCGTTAAGGCCGAACTATACAAACTGCTGCTCTACCCGCAAGGTGCAAGGAGCACACCGCACGAGCAGTCTTTTGTTGGGCAGCCAGGGACCGGGTCCTGTGATCTGGGGAGGGAATCACTGGTATTTGGAACTCTGGAAATATGTTTGCCGTCAAAACACGAGGGGGGATTTCTTCGGATAACAAACGCAGGGGAGACCAAAACCCTTGACTCCGCGAAAAACTCGGAATCCGGATATTCCTTCATGGCTTGGTGCGTATATCTGCCGCTCCCCCACCCATACAAAGCTGACCCTTTTGCTGTAGGTATGCTAAAGTCATGCACGAGGTTAAACCGGTGACTTCCGGATATCGATTCGCTCTTGTCTACAATCTCGTATACACTAGCGCTGGTGCTCCGCTGTTTGCTACAGTACCCGATGATAAGAAAGAAGATCTTCGTAGGGCATTTTCCTTATGGAGGGAAGGCTTCACCAGGAACGAGAGAGCCACCCCAAACAAACTAATCTATGTGCTGGATCGAAATTACTCGAATGAAAGTCTTGGGGTTGAAGCTCTGGTAGGAAGCGACCGGGTGAAGGCTCTTTGCTTGCAGGAGGTATGTATCGAGGCCGATTTCTACCTTTATCTTAGCAACTTAGAACGCACAGTCCGTGGCAATTGCGACGAAGATGAATACGACGCTTACGGGTATGGAAATGCGTTTGGCGGACGTGCCTATTTCGTTAATAGTCTTGGTGGTAGCCGTGAAGACGAGAGTGGTAAAGCATACCACGAAATTACTGACATCTGCGCCGAAGCAAAAGAGCTCAAATATATTGTAGGTCCTAACGGGCCTAAGACACCAGCGAGTATCCGTATTGGAGAACATGACATCATTCAGCCCGAGCAGTTCACTAATGGTCCAGACAAAGAAGATTATTCCGTCGCCACCCAGGATGGCGGTGCCACCGCGATCCATTACTATCACAGAACCGTGAGTTGCCCTGGCGAAGTACACATCTCGACATAACTTACTATTTCTAGGTCGTGGTTCTGATGCCTCGAAATCACTGCACCGATTTCCTCTTTGAGATCGTCAAAGATGGCTGGCTAGACGTCATACCCTGGATTGAAGGACTTATCCGAGATACCAACCATTATCCTTATGACCACCGCCACAAGCACGACCTCATCCGGCTTTGCCAGTTGGTTGTTGAGATGAATAAAGCCTTTCTCGAGAAAAACCACCCGGGGCAGTATAGCAAGTCTGAATGGGAAAGCAAGAATCGCCAATACTCGGAAGACGTGATTGGGGGAGTGGTAAGAGCAAGCCTAGTGCTGAAGCGCTTAGACCTATTTGAGGAAGCACTGGCAGTAGTGCCGCAAGGGCTGTCTCCATGGGTTTACGTGGCTATCGGGAGGGCAATTCATTCAATCGGTTTTGCCGAAATTAAGGACCCGTAATCACCCTTAACCCATCATCTGTGGTGATCTAGGATATTTTAACTAACTGATATATAGATTGGACAGGGCCGCTCCCTCCCTA
The DNA here is from genome assembly GCA_021527465.2 of Geoglossum glabrum. Lineage (NCBI taxonomy): Eukaryota > Fungi > Ascomycota > Geoglossomycetes > Geoglossales > Geoglossaceae > Geoglossum > Geoglossum glabrum. Next base: position 35,343 of record JAJDFE020000078.1, read on the forward strand.
ACCAGGATCTATGAGCGATATAACGCTTTGGACGACATTCTCTACGGCTATGAGGTGGCCAGGTCGCAAGGTGGACGCGATGACGATTTAGCAAATTTGGAAGAGTGGGCAAAGGGGAAGATAGAGGAATCCCTTGACCGCGGGCCTGCCTTCATGAAGGACGGGTCAGCGTTAGTCAGAATAACCGACAAATATGGAGATAAGTTCTTCTTCAATCGGTAATTCTACCCGAATTCTACACGGTGAACCTTATTAACAAGCCCTAGGGTATTGCCGTTTGTCAAGGCAAACGCCTCAAATATTGAATTCATCGTGGCCTTCACCACCAAATTCTTTGAAGCTAGCGAGAAAGGGGTTGTACCCAGCAACGTGGTTGCAAACGTATTCCGCGAATCCATTTCTGACCTGATCCCAGAGTTAACTCTTAGATGCGACTCCGAGACTGCCGCCAAACGCCAACGGACGGACGCCGAGTGCCAAAGCCAAATCGATGACGGTCCAGAACCGACCCAATACCCAGGGCAGCCCTTTGTCCGCAATATCAGCGGCCAGAGCATCGCACAGCTGCTCGGGCACTGCATCTCCCTGAACCTCGACCAAGAAATCCCCCAAATCTTATTGAAACTGACTTCCGAATCCCAAACAGCCCACCCTTCCGTCCTCCACTCTGTCTTCCTCCCCTTCCTCACCAGCCTCCTCACCACCATTTTCCCAACCCATAAAATCCCCCCCACGGACCCCCGATACCAATCCTTCATCCAAGAGCTAATCTCGACCTACATCACGCGGTACATATGTCTCGAACCCCGTAATTGGGTCCGACCCCTGTACGGATGCGGCAGCTGCAACGATTGCGAGAAGCTCGACTGCTTCCTGCTCGACCAGGGATTCAACGTCATCAGTTTCTCGGTGGCGCTGAAGCGGAGAAACCATATTGAGAGGCGAGTGCAGAATAGCAGGTTGCTGAGCGTTGAGACCGTGAGGTTAACGTCGCCGTACAGTTTGGTGGTGAAGAAATTAGAGGATGAGGCGGAAGCGAAGTGGCGGGAGCGGTGCGAGGAGGCAGAGAAGTGGATCCGGGGGTTGGGGACGGAAGAGCAGGTGAAGGAGATGTTAGGATCGAGATACGAAGAGCTTGCGGGCCTGAGGGCCGTTAGGTTAGCGAGAGCGCCAGTGTCGCGGATAGTGGATCTAGGGGAAAAGGTCCGGTACTAGAGCTGAGTTATGAGATTGATATGTACCAGTATTAGTCAGATTATGACCTAAAATCACCCCAACGGGTCTCTGTAACTACCGAATTCACAAAACATAAAATTGCGGAGAAAAATTCAGAAATATATCCACGTACAGTTGATCGATCGATTGATTCATCTTACCACCTTAACGGCAGAGATACACAATTTGCTCCATGTTGTTCCGCAGCGATGACTTCTGCCCCCTGTGCCCACCCAAATTATCAAGGCCTCATTACTCCGCCCAATCCACTCCCGAATTTCCCCGGCAGTAAATAGTTTTCGCCTCGCCTTTTCCCTGCTGTGTGGACCTGAGGTTGGGGTAATGAGGCCCAGGTAGTAAAGCACCATGGCGCGCGGAATTAGAGCGTCGCGTGTACACATACAGTCGAGTCGCGCTGCAAAGAATATGGTCGGGGCAATCAATGGACTTCATTCTTATGGCGCGATGATTCTTGTGACGCGGGGTTCTTGCAATGCGACTCAAACTGATGGAACGAACCATTCTACTCCTCCGGAACTGACTTTGGGAATAACCTCCACGCTGTTAGGCCTTAAATGCCCTCGATACCAAAACACACATACACACACACACACACACACACACACACACACACACACAAAGTTGTAGCGAATGGAGGAAAGCGGCGTTGAAATCTAGGAAAGGGTTTTATTGTAACGCTAAAAATAGGGGGATTTCGTTCTAGGTCAAAAATTTTTAGCTTGGGCAGACCTAGATTCCTTGACCTAGAACTAGATGAAACAAAAGAAATTCTGAGAACGTTTAAAGATCGTAGGATATTTTTTCCTGACTACATAGTTTATTCGGCGTTATTTAAAGAAGAAATATTATCCCCAAGAGGGCAAAATGACATGTCCCATAAAACAGATGCCTCATGCACCAAGGAGCGAGCGGTGCTTCAGAGGTAGCATGGAAATTCTCATAAAATCAATGTTGGCTCCCGTTCCCGTCTCTGATGAGCTGAATATCCCATTGGCCTGTGGGCTCCGCTCTTAAAGACGCAAGTAGACGGAATGGAAGGATTGAGGATTGACAAATACCTAAGTATGAGCGAAAGGTTTGAGGGTGTGGGAAGGAAGGTATTCCTTAACGTGAATTGGGAACCTGAGGTTGCCGATTCGATGTCCTTTTCTCAACTAACTGAGGAGGGAGAGACCAGTGGTTTGTAGCCGGGAAAGATGTGGGTTGCTTAGCATTCTACCCCTTTCCGTACCGAAGAGGAGAGAGGAAGGGGTGGGGTAGGAATCCCAGTGGATGATTCACATCACAAATAGTAGGTCGATATCTGTTAATGGCAACTTATTAGCGGTTGCCCCCACCCTAGTGGCCGCAATGGAGGTGGGAGGCAGAAGGTAACTAGGACTTACCCAGCGGGTGACTGCAACTCAGCTGCGGCTTTTGTGTGTACTTCTTCTCCAGTTCCCCGCGGATGCTGTTCAGTAGCTGCAAGTAGCTCTGTTGATTCTGTTTCGTAAGCGCGCGGATAAATGCCCAGCTCATTGCACCGGTGGCTTGGCCATCCTCGACAGCATCTTGTCTGTTGAATGCCATTCCATTAGTACCTCTCCCTTCCTGAATTATTTAGAAAAAAAACCCTGAAGGGAGGAACGGGGGCTGGAACGTACGACGTCTGCGAATCTTTGCTCCCACTCCACATAATCACATCCGCTGGTGACGTTTTAGTCCGCATCGATAAATCTCTCGCCGAACTCCCAATCGTCGCTTTTTTCAAAAAACTCAATGCTGCTGTTGCAGCGCCTCTCACATCGCCACGCTCATACGCTGAGAAGGTTGAAAGGAGGCCGAGGCCAAACTCCTTGGCAAGGTTTGGCTCTTTCAGCGCGCCCTGGGTGGAGTAGATGAAAGGGAGGTCAAGGGCAGTGCCTGAGTGGCAGGAGTCGAAGATTGCGGTTAGGCGGACACCGGGCTGGAGGGGTTTTACTCTAGGGAGGGAATTGGTGTTAGGGAATCTAATGGAAATTGGATCTGGAGGGGGGAGGTGGCTGGCTGGTTGCTTAGGCTTACAAGATAAAGTGCATTTCGTCGTCAACGATGTGGCCTGCGCTTTTGTAGTCAACCGGGTAGATGACTTCATCGTAGCCTGTAGGGGTTCATAGGGGTGAGTTTCTTGTTTGCTTAAGATGGTGGTAAATCCTTTGAAGGGGGGAGGTAAAGGGCTTATGGGTCTTAAGGAAAGTAGAAAGGAAACTAGAAGGGAAGCCACTGACCATCGTCCTCATCGCCGTCAAGGTCGGCAGTTTGACCACCATGTCCTAGAGTTGGTGAAGTTAGCCTAAACTCTCTACCTATTCCCACCTCCAGGGAATTATCAAGCCCAATCTACACTTACCTGAAAAATGGAGGAATAGTGAATCATTCGGCATTGCATCCTTCACTAACCACTGCATTGCCTTTAGGATGTTCTGCTTCGTTGGTTGGCTCATGGGGTTCTTCTGGTCGTCCGTCAAGATCACCATGTCCTCCCTCCGATATCCATACCGTTCGCTCAGGAACGTAGACATGTGATGCACGTCGTTGATGCATCCTTTGAGCTGGTTGCGCTGCCCGATGTAGTTTATGCCGATGAGGAGGGCCTTACGTCGACCCGTGCAATTGGAATACCGGAACTGGTAGTCGGAGGGAGCACCGTGGCCGAAATTTTGTGCGGTGGTGGGTGGGCGGGGTGGAAGGCGGGGTGGAAGGCGGGGGTTGGATGGAGGAGCTATTGGAACGTGAGCCTTCCTACTGAATCGTTTGGTTCGGGTGGGTAGGGGATATAGGGTAGCAGAGTGCACCTACGCTGTGGCGATGGCGGTGGATACCCATAACCCTGATTCATCGCTGAGGGTGGTGCCGATGGCGGCGGGGTATTGTACCCTTGCGTTGGTGGAGTATGGTACCCATAGTACCCGTTCTGCTGGTGCTGAACAGGTGGTATAGTATACCCATATGGCGGGCCCTAAACACGCCGTCGTCTGTTATTACTAGCCGTAATAGGCTATTGCTACCGGCGGACCTCACCTGCTGTGGTGGCGGAGCGGTCGGCGGGAACGGACCGGGACCTGGCGGGTATGGTGACTGGTAGCCATTATTGAACGTCGGATATGGTGGCTGTACTTGCGGAGGTCTAGGGTTGGGGGGGTACGTTGGGCTGCCTCTAAAAGGACACGAATCCGAGTGTTAGCAAAACGCTCTACCGAGATGTGAGTGACGGAAGAGGCTCAAACGAGCAGGAACTCACCCCGGGTACGGCGGGCCTTGCGGCTGTGAGACGGGATAGGGCGGCCCACCCTCTGGCTGCCAAGAATTATGGTAGTAGGACATCCGTCGGATATGTTCGTTCCCAGACTGTCTTGAACGTTTCTGCTCAGGCAGGGTGGAGGCGAAGAGTAAAGAGAAGATGAGTGCCGACCGAGGGATTCTGTGGGGCGACTGGGTGGCGGAGGCTGAGAGGGCTGAGTGTGCCACAAGGGGTATTTCTGATCCCGCACTAGCCTTTTCCTTTCCCCGACCTGCGCCACGCGTGCTTGGCAACGTTCAGGCCCACGATGCTCAAATCCGCAGTCTTCTCTCCTCCTCCTCTCGGGCACTAGTAACCTTAGCCTGCGCTACGCCGGAAGGGGGCTTTTGACCGTCGAGGTTTGGGGCCAGTGACTAGGAACTGACGAACGGGGCCGGACAATGGCTGCACCGGGTTCCCCAGCAGAGGGAAAGACGATCGAGGCTGATTTTGTGCTAAGGTTTCGGTATGAGGTCGAGGGTGGTAAGCGCTGCCCAGTCGCGTCACATGCACACAATCCGCGCGAGAATAGCAAGGTAAATGCGAGTGACTGAAGCCAATTGTGATTAATGGAACGGCAATAGATGACCCCTTGCCTTCCGAACGCGCATTCGAGAATCTAGTCACCTCCCTCTACGCTGCCGGGCTGAGCGTCGAAGCCCGTGATGGGGATCCCGGCTCCATACTCTTGTTCGCCAAGGTTGCGGACGAGGAGATGCTCTTGAGCGCTGTCTACCAGTCCCGGTATCCCATCCACTCACGCTGTCCTCCCAGCACCCAGCACAAGTTACTAACGGTGTATAGAATCCAGGATTACTTACACGGCGTATGTCAAGCACTGCCATCGTCACAGACGACACGCTTGACCCTAACAGATGCAGAGAGGCTGAGGGCCGTGTATTCATTGATCACGGGGCCTGAGGATGATGGGGGGGCAGGAGTAGTGGTCAGGGCTAACGGGGATAAAGGAGGAGAGGTGGGGGGTTGGGTGGACGCCGTGTTCCCACTTCATGACCACAAATTCAACCGTGAGTGGCTACGGGTCTGGAGCACCCGCTACTTTCTCAGCCCTGAAGAGCTTGGCCGAGTTCGCGACCACTACGGCGAGAAAATCGCGTTCTACTTTGCCTTCCTTCAATCTTATTTCCTATCCCTACTCTTCCCCACAATAACTGGCACCCTATCCTACCTCCTTTTCCCTCCTTTCTCCCCCCTTTTTGGTCTCTTAACCTGCCTCTGGAGCATACTCTTTGTCGAACACTGGACACGCCAAGAAATTGACCTTGCAGTTCGCTGGGGGGTTAGGGGAGTATCCTCGATTCAAAGAGCCCGACCGGAATTCAAGCCGGATTGGGAGAGGGTGGTGGATGAGAAAACTGGAGAGGTGGAGAAAGGATTTAGCCCGTACAGGAGGTTGGGGAGACAGGCTCTACAGGTACCGTTTGCAGTTGTAGCGAGTGTGGTATTGGGGGGCGTTATTGCTGTTTGTTTTGCGGTAGAGATCTTCATCGAGGAGGTGTATGAAGGGCCTGGGAAATGGCTGCTAGGCTACGTTCCGACCGTACTACTCGCAACACTAGAGCCAACGCTCACGGGTGCATTAACATGGTTCGCAACTAGTCTGACGGACTATGAGAACTATCAAACTGCAGATGCCCACGAAGCAGCAATGGTGCAGAAGGTTTTTGTCTTCAACCTCATCACGTCCTACCTCCCTATCTACCTCATAGCCTTCGTGTATATTCCTTATGGCTCCGTCATCGCGCCTTACCTCGACATCCTTCATCTCGTCCTCTCCCTCTTAGCCCCCACCAACGGCGGAGGGGTGAGACGCACAACAAATTTCCACACCGACCCAGCTCGCCTCCGCCGGGAAGTAATCTACTTCGGTATGACAGCCCAGATCATCGACCAGATCTTCGAGGTCGTAGTGCCCTACCTCCGCCACGAGCTCTTCCGTAAAGTCAAGAAGACGGCGAAGGCGTCGGGGCTCATGCGACAAAACACCCTTAGCCTCGACGGAATCATGAAAAAAAGCGCCGCCGGCGGGCCCCCGGGGCCCCGGGGGCAGCTAGGCATGAGATCCCCCCTTCTCCATATCCACGACCCCGTTGGCGAATCCGACTTCCTCTCCCAAATCCGCAACGAAGCATCCTTAGCCACCTACGACGTAAATGTCGACCTTCGCGAAATGTGCATGCAATTCGGCTATTTAACTACCTTCTCCCTCGTCTGGCCGCTCCTTCCGCTCTGTTTCCTAATCAACAACTGGGTTGAACTCCGTAGCGATGCTGTCAAAATCTGCTACGAGATGCGGCGCCCTGTGCCCTGGAGAGCCGATAGTATCGGGCCCTGGCTAGAGAACTTGGGATTTTTGAATTGGGCGGGAAGCGTCACGACGGGAGCGCTGGTGTGGATTTTCTATTTCGATGCGGAGGGGGGCGGGGAGGAGGGATGGAGGGGGAGGATGGAGCAGTGGGGGTTGTTGGTCTGTTTGATTTTTTCAGAGCAGGTTTATTTCGGGGTGAGATTTTTTGTGAGGTATGCGGCTTCGCAGCTTGAATCGAAGGGGTTGAGACAGGAGAGAAGGGAGCAGTTCCAAGCCCGAAAACGGTATCTCGATTCTCTGCTTCTCCAAACTACGGAAGCCGCTGCTATCTTCCGCCCTTCCACGAGGGGTTCAGACACCGCCCGGGCCGGTTCGCGTCCGCAATCAGCCATATCATTTCGCAATATACCGTATGACAAAGGGAGTGGTCTTGACGGCGGTCTAACCGCAGACTCCGGGCCCCCCTCGCGTCCTGGCTCCGCCGCGGCGACCTTACACCCACTTGATCGCGCCCAACATCCACCACACGTGCTCATTGGTGGCCAGGACAGCAACGACGAGGATGAGCAGTGGGAACGGGCTCGGCGGCGCACGAGGGAGCGGCAAAAGAGCGTAAGCGTTGGATTGGGGATCATGAGGCGGGGTGTCAGTCCTGGGAAGAAGGATATCTAACGAAAATATTTGGCTGCCCGGAATGGGATAGGGATATATTAGTTTAGATATAAGTTTGTGGGAGGTTATCTCTTCTATCTATTCATCAGCCTTGCTTCACCTTATTTTTTTTATTTATTTTTTGGATAAAATCTGCAGGGAGGCACGAAAAATGGGCGGCCTAAAGAGATAGTTTTTTCTTTTCTTTTATTTATTAGACAGGTTACTACAGTCGAGTCGCGTTGCAAGAATCTCGCGTTATAAGAATTATCGCGCTATAAAAATATGAATACGCGGCTCCACCCCGATCCTGGGCTCTTACTGTAAGAATATGTATGAATAATCGCGCTATAAGAATGAAGTCCATTGCCCCGACCATATTCTTGCAGCGCGACTCGACTGTGCCTGCATTTAAGTACTTACCTAGATTTCCTAGCTAATCTCGGTTTCAATTAAGAGGCTTAGCTTGCTAACCGGTGTTACAACCACATTCTTCGCCCAAACACACCGAGAGATGTCAAAAGGAGAAAAACCTACGTACATTCTGCGCCCCACCCACCACAGCTACCAAAGGGCAGGTCGCTATCACATACTATGGCCGTGCTCACCGTTTCCTGGGCTGCGCCGTCGCGTGGCGCTGGGGCTGACGGGATGACGGCGGATTGGTTGACCGAAGCCACCACCAGAGATGTGGTCGAAGACCTTATCGATTGGCAAGGTTTTGCGGCTAGGATGTGGAATGGTGGGTACCCCTCATCTCGCCGCCTAGCCATCGCCGCATCTTTGCTGGTGAATGCGACAAGTAGGCTAACTAGCCACCGATATTTAAGTTTTCGAGCCTGTCTGGTAGTCGGATCCCCGATCTGCGAATGATGTTTGGGGGAGCCTTCCTCCAGGACACCTGGGCGGCGCTGTTAGCGGCGTCAGGGGTGGGTGGCAGCGATCGCGAGTAGGGCTGCTCTTCGCTTTAAGTGCAGAGAGGGTACACGGCTAGAGGAGCTAAATATCTGTAGGCGCCGCCTAGAAGGAATCGCACGTCGCCTCTTCCGCCGCACATTTACGCCCGCCGAGGCAGAAGTTATTGCGGAGGCCGTGCAGTCCGGCGGCTGTCGGCACACGGGCGAGGACGTGTATCGAATCTTTTTGATAAAGATCACGACGGAGGACCTCCCGTGTTTGGAGCTTGTGCCGGTGAAATACAGGGAGGATCTACTGGCATATGGATCTTCGGTCAAGTCGTTGAGAGGTCGTCAAGTCGTCATCACTGGGGTTGAATCAGGGGGATTTATTCCACTCGAGCCGCCGCGGACATCAACCAGGACGGTCAGTACCTCCGTACCACAGCAGACAGTAACCAGCATCGTGGGTCCCAGTTCCTCTAAACCAAAGCAAACGTCAACAGCTCCGACTTCAACTGCTTCAACATTCGCCAGTGGTGCCGGTGGTCGCTCTAGCGGCTCTAGCGGAATACCAAAAGGTGGCAAAATCGGCATAGGAATCGCGACTCCGCTTGCTGTGCTTCTGCTTATGTTGATTATATGGCTTTGGGTTGGCCGCAGACGGGAAGGTAGATCAACACAGTACGACGACGAAACACTCGGACAAGACGCTACTATCCCCGAGGCAATGTCAATGGAGATAGCAGGCGTGCAGAAGATACAAGAAGTCCCCGGTTCCGATCCTGGGGTGGGAGTTCTAGTATCAGAGCTTCCCTCTGCGACAATTCCCAATATAATACAGAACGGAACCCCGCCTGTGAGGGTGGTGTCTGAGCTTCCCGCAGTGCCGCTCGGGTTGCCGGCAGGAGCACCCTTGCCTACAGCAGGTCCAGTAGCGCAAACTCCTTCTGGAGTCCCTATAGAGGCAACCCAGCCTGGATTCACGAAACCCGCCCCACAGATTCATCGGAAACCGGTGGATCCCGTTGCAGTTGCGGTCCAGCCCGGGCTCCAGGTAGTTGAAGGGAATGCGCAATTTCATCGGACCGAACGCGAACGCCAAATTCGTGAGCTAGAGGAGCAGGATCAGGCAATTGCCCGGCGGCTGGTACATATAAGCGAGGTGCAAAGGCTTGAGGACGAGCGGGAGGCTATCCAAAGGCAGTTGGCTAACCTACGTGGTGGCTAATAACCAGGTCTGTTTATACGCCCTAACGATATTAATTGTTTGGTTTCCCTGTCTTCTCAGAGACCATTCTAGTAATTTAATATCACGGTATTTCGCTGCGTGCTGTTTTTGGTGGTGGGTGTGGTGAGGGTAGTGGCTCCGAGGGGTCAGCCCACGGTAGGATGGAACTGTGCGTCTTGGTTAGTTCAGTCTCCTACTCTGTACCTTCATCCTTCTCACAGAGACGACATATGAGTGCGCAAAGTTTGCAATACAAAGGTTATTCTTAGTTGCATTCCAGTTGCATTGCACAATTAGCCTACCTTGAGCTCTGGTTCCCATCCCTTCATAGAAGAGGTATGGAGAAACTACTGGTCGCTGTGGAATATGTGGCATGGCTGCCTGCGGTCTGTTGTGATCACGGCCAGAGACGCAACCCCAGCCTACAAAACATGGGGCGGATGTCACTACTAGTGCTAGCTTCCACCACTGATTCAGATACTGCTAGCTTCGGGGATGATAGCTCCCGTAGGATACCACGCCGGAAAAACCACACTCAACATCTACCCTGCAAGTTCACTGGGGACACTCAATGTTACACAGCAGCACACAGGCCAAATCGCCCCAAAGCCACAGACCGCTGCTCACACTGCCAACCCCATGCCGATCCCACGACCTCACTAGCGTCCACTCACCTACCCCACTGCACCAATCGATGCGTGAGGTCTATCTTAAACCTCTCCTTTAGTGCAACATCGATAGGCGAAAGAAGAGAGGCCTATCAGGTGCCAAAAAGTCCAACGCTCGGAGGGATGGATTCCAGTCCGCTCAAAGGTAAATTAAACGTAAGGTAACTTGTATGTATGTCAAACGCACACGTAACCACTCACTCGTCATGGAGGACTGGCTGGTCTGCTTGGCTGTAGGGTAGGCGGGAGTTGTCCTGCGGCTGCCCGTGGAGAAAAATGGGGGTGGCCAGATAGACCCCCTTCTTTTTTCTTACACCCCATCAACACAACTGCCCAAACCACGCATCGTGTCCCATCACCATATGCACCCCACCCCCGCACTTGTGCGCCAGTGTACCATTGTGCGTTTTGCACTCCCACCAGTAAAAAGCACACCCGCATGGCTCTATAAGACCGCGTACGTCATGTCAACTTCGAAAATAAACTCTACTTCCGGGTACAATGCTGGTGACGTATGGTTACATTATATGAGGGTAACGGATGTGCTACAGCAGACTCACTTGTCTTTTGCTCTAGTAGGTAGTTACTCTGTACCGGTAAGACGTAATGCGGAGCAGCGTTGCGATTTTTCGCACCGGGGGTACTTCAGCGCAGATTTTTTAACCCACCTCACTTATATCAGCCTGGCTTCCCCCCAGGGTATTTCTCTCGCACGGGGAAGGGAAAAAAAAAGCTTTTCCGGGTGTGCAGCTCACGATGCGGTTCTTGGCGATTTTGTTGGTGGGGGTTATGCATCTCGCCGAGGGAAAAACTACGAGAACCCTAACGTTAACGATTGTGGAGCGGGCAGCGGCTTCGTCTGCTGTGGCGTCTGCTGTGGCGGCGCCGTCGTGCGCGCCCTACTGGCTGGAGCTTGTGAAGCACCAGGGACTTGCGGCGTTCAATCCAGATCCGTCGTATAAAGTATTTCGGAATGTCAAGGATTTTGGGGCGATGGGTATGCGTCCACCTATTTGATGGGATTCTTTGTTGACGTACGCTCCGCAGGGGATGGAATCGCGGACGACACCGCGGCAATCAACCTCGCCATTAGCAGCGGAGGCCGGTGTGGGCCCGGCTGCGCTTCCTCATCCACTACTCAAGCAATTGTCTACTTCCCCCCCGGCACCTACATAATCTCTTCATCGATCATAGATTATTACTCCACCCAGCTCATCGGAAACCCCAACTGCCCCCCGGTTCTCAAGGCGACACCAGGTATAACGGGGCTTGGGATTATTGACGGTAATCAGTACCAATCGACAGGAGGGCTGGCTTGGGGCTCGACGGACGTGTTTTGGAGGCAGATTAGGAATTTTGTGCTGGATATGACGGCCGTCCCGCCAGGTAAGGACGTGACAGGAATTCACTGGCCAACGGCACAGTCGACGAGTTTGCAGAATATTGTGTTTAAGATGAGTGATTCGCCGGGGACAAAGCATGTAGGACTTTCCATTGAAAGCGGTATGAAACCCTTGATGTTAGAGAGGCTAGAATACTATCGTATTAGGCATCGTCTCTGACAGCCAGGACAGGGTCTGGTGGCATGATGAACGACCTAGTCTTCTACGGCGGCCTCCGTGGTGCGTCAATCGGTAACCAGCAATTTACCATGCGCAACATCACCTTCAACAACTCTGTTACCGCCATCTACCAACTCTGGGACTGGGGCTGGACCTATAAATCTATCCACATCAACAATTGTAGCATCGGTATCGACATCACAGCGCTTAAAATGGGCAACCAAGAAGTCGGCTCTATCACCCTTTTCGACAGCACTATCAGCAATACTGCAGTCGGGATATCCACTGCTCACGCCTTATCACAGATTGGGACGGGGGGATCCATGTTCCTCGAAAACGTGCAACTGAGCAATGTACCCATAGCTATCCAAGGCCCTGGCCCAACGACTATCCTCCCCGGAACCGCCGGCTCGGGAACGATCCCCGGCTGGGGCCAAGGCCACGCCTATACTCCCGGTGGGCCTGTCAACTTCCAAGGCCCCGTACCACCCCTTATCCGCCCCCCGTCCCTCCTAGGGGGCAGCATCTACTATGAGCGCTCTAAACCCCAATACGAAACCGCTAGCATCCACAAATTCCGCAGCACCCGCGACGGTGGTGCCAAAGGCGATGGCACTACGGACGATACGGTGGCCCTCCAAGCAACCATCGACAACGCCGCCACTTCCGGCGACATTGTATTTTTCGACGCCGGCACATACAAGATAACGGATACGTTGTATATCCCCAAGGGCTCGAAGATAGTAGGTGAAGCATATCCGGTGATTATGTCGAGTGGGAGTAAATTTGCAGATTTGGATAACCCGAGGGCGGTTGTGGTGGTTGGGAAGACGGGAGAGAAAGGGGCTGTAGAGTGGGTTGATATGATCGTTAGCACACAGGGAGCGCAGGCGGGGGCGATTTTGATTCAATGGAACCTTACGGCTCCTGCTTCGGCGCCGTCGGGCATGTGGGACGTCCATACCCGCGTAAGCTTCCCCCACCCTCTCGAATTGTGCCGGTGCACTCATGCCCCTTCCAGGTCGGCGGCTTTAAAGGCTCTGAGCTCCAGGCTGCTCAATGCCCTACAACCCCAAACACGGTCATCGGCGCTAATAACGTCGTTAAACCCTGCATCGGAGCTTTCATGATGATGCACATCGCACCCTCAGCCTCGGGTTTGTACCTGGAGAATGTCTGGCACTGGACCGCTGACCACGACCTCGACGACCCAGCTCTAGTCCGGATAACAGTGTATTCAGGCCGAGGTTTGCATGTGGAGAGCAGAAAAGGGAATATCTGGCTGTGAGTCCTGCTCGTATATCCCATCTATTCGTTTTGTTCCCCTCCAACTTAGGTCCCCCTCTGGCCCCCCAAACAGCGTCGGCACCTCAGTCGAACACAGCACGCTCTACCAATACCAATTCCACAACACCTCGTGCCTCTTCGCCGGCCAACTCCAAACCGAAACCCCCTACTATCAACCCAACCCGCAATCGCCGCTCCCCTTCCCCCCCTCCCCCTTCCACAACGACCCTGACTTCGCCACAACCTGTGCCGGGAAACCCGCCGCCTGCACCATGGCGTGGGGCCTGCGAATTGTCGACTCAACGGAGATCCTTATCTACGGCGCAGGCCTGTATTCATTTTTCAACAACTACAACACCAGTACGCCTTCCCCCCCTTCTCATGCTGACATATCATCATCCCCATCTAACCCACCACACCATCCAGCCTGCTCAGACCCTGGCGCAGAAGACTGCCAGTCAGGTATATTCTCGCTCGAGGGTCCAAGGACAAGCGTTGCGGCATACGGCTTGAACACGGTCGGAAGTAAGAGTATGATCGACCGCGACGGAGTCAGTTTAGCAGCAGCGGCAGACAATATAAACGCCTACCCGGACTCAATCGCGCTATTTTGGAGCTAACGCATGCATACATAAACTCTATAGAGTGTGCCATTTTCCCAGTCGTAGAGGCGGGAGGGGGTTAATGGTCTGAAGAGGCGAGAAGTCTACATGTAAACGTTCAACTAATTCCGCGCATTACGTTAGGTAATCACCATTAATTTCACCAAGGTCAAACAACCAACCAACCGAACCCTAAAAATTAAAGACGAAACCCGTTAATTTATCCCCACATTACTAATCCTAATCTAATAAACGACCCCGTCTCCCGCCTTCCATCCTTCCCTCGTAAGAAATCTTAAGAAATCCCTACTAGCAAAAAAAAAAAACTCAAATCACTCCACTCTTCTCCCCGGAAATGATTTTGAATAAAACAACCCCCTTCCCAGGCCGCCCGGGGTAAATGATTTGCTCTGCACCCGCTCTCGTTCCAAACGTATAGTTGTAGGTTTTTATCCCAAAGTAACACCGACCTGAGCGCTTTTTTTTTTTCCCGTTGGCGGGGTTATATTACGCAGGACCGACCCTTTTTGTACTCTACTCACCGAGTTAACGTAACCCCGAGTTTTTTAAAAAAAAAAAAAAAAACCCAGTGACTCCCAGGAGAAATTAATTGCTGTTATGTGTGTGTGTGTACCTACCGTGAACTCGTACGAGTACTCTAAGGCGCCGCGGTAGAAAAAAGGGCGAAAAAAATAAAAAATAAAAAAATATAAGAAAATTCGGGTTTTTTTCTTGGCGACGATCGTGATGGCCATGATGATGGTGGTGATGAACGTGTGTTGGTGTGACTGACTTATTTCCCGATTAGATTTTTTTTTTTTAATTTTTTGCGTAGATATACAACGTATCTGCCCTATTAAGTGTTGCCGTCCGCCACAGAAAAAATGACCTTCACCCAATCACAAGCGGAGAATAAGCCTTTTTTGTGGCGCACGGGAACACTTAATAGGCCAGATACGTTGTATACCTTACCTTAGTCGGTGAAGATAAGGTCGACTTTTTTTTTTTTATTTCCTTCCGTCACGCGCGTGAGTGAGAAGTAACTCGCAGCAGTAGTAAGTAGCAGCCCGTTCCGTTTTGGCGGGACAAAAGGTAATACAACTAGACGGATTGGGGGGATTAATTGATTGAGGGGGGAATGGGGGGGGGAATGAAACCCAAAAAAAAACGATAAAAAAACGGGGGAAATTGCGCCCAGCCAGATCATTATTTCGCTTTTGGTTCGTTTATTGTTTTGTTTTCCCCCTTCTCTTGGCTGGCAAACACGATGCAGGGGGGGAGCGGGCGATGGAGAAAGAGCGAATTCCCGCGCAGAAGCCGATCCGGTACGGTCGCCCACACGCATTCATCTTCACCCCAACCCCATCCACTCATCCACTCGTCACCCCCCATCACTCCATTGCCACCATCATCATCATCTCATCTCCCCTGCGTCGGGGTGTGTTTCAGGCCCCTGGATATGTATGTGCTGAATGCGAGATTGGGAAACGTTTTTGTTTTTCGCTGTTTTGTTTTTTGCCTGTCCCCCCCCCCGGTTCCCCCCCGGTTCCCCCACTCGACTACCACCTGTTGCCTCTTGCTCTAAGCTTACCCTTCGCGAGGCGCGCGGGTTTGGTTTTGGGTCATCCCGAATTCGTCCCCCCCCCCCGGATAGGGGGGAGATGATAAGAAGGGATGGGTTGCGCTGCTGCTGCTGCTGGGTTTTTTTTTACTCTCCTTTCGTCGGCTTGATCGCAGAAAAAAAAGGGACCCTGGGTTTGTTCCGACGTCTTTTGTTATTGCAGTCACTCCTTTTTTTATTTTATTTTCTAGCTCGTGCTGGAATACATAGCTTGACTAGCTATACAACAACAACAATAACAACGGCAAATCCAATTCTTATTTTTCATACCAGTCCTTACATATATAGCGCTACGCAAACAACAAACAATCACAACGCCTCTATCGTTTTACGACTGGTACGCTGAGCGACGCGGAAAAACGGGAAGAAAAAAAAAAGAAACGACGTATTTGTTACCCATATATACATCGCGAGAATGAGGACTTTCGGTGGTGCGCGGGCTGCTGTGATGGTCCTGCTGGCTGGTGCCGCAATCGCGTCGGCGGCGAAGTTTGATGTTATTACTGTGACGGAGCAGGAGATTGTCACGGTGACAATGTATGTGACGGCTGGAGGGCCGCCCGAGTACGTCGGGTATAGGTCGACTTTTGTCACCTCGACAACACCGTCCGCTCCTTCTCCCACCCCAGAGGAAGAACCTTCACCCACGGTTGAGCCCGAGTCTTTCGTCGGCTTCACGCCCCCGGCCGAGCCACAACCCGAAACTCCTTCCGTCCCCTCGCCAGAGCCAGAGCCAGAGCCAGAGCCCAGTCCACAGCCGCCAGCTAGCCCGGCGCCGTCTGTCAACCTAGCGCCGCCAACTAGTCAATCCGGGGCACCCTCCGAGAATGACCCTGCCTTCGTCAGCCAAGTTCTTCAAGTCGTCAACGACTACCGCCAGCAACACGGCGCAAATCCCCTGTCTTGGGATGCTTCCCTGGCAACCTACGCCCGTGGCGCCTCAGATGGGTGCAAGATGGAGCACACGGTATGTCACCCTCATCCCCCTCGGGGCTGCCCAAGCCTCCATTTATTTTAATTCGCGCGCAATGCCCCTGGGTTCTCCCACCCCCTCAACCTAAATTTCCGCTCTTACTAACCTTGCCGGTTCCTACATGTAGAAAGCCGGTGAAAACATCTACTCCTTTGGCGGCTCGGGCACCCCCGACTTCACATCCCAGACAAAGGGCGCCATTGATGCTTGGATGTCAGAAGCCCCACAGTACTCCGGTGACGGGTCCGCGGGCCACTTCACTCAGGTGGTCTGGAAGGACTCTCAGCGAATTGGCTGTGGCTGGAATCTCCAGTCGTGTTCCGACGGCATGTTCTACTTCTACTGCGAGTTCGATCCCTTCGGCAATGTCATAGGCCAATATTCGCAAAACGTCTCTTAGACTAGTTGACGTTGACTTTTTTTTACCTCCCAGTGGGTGGGAAGTTGTGGCTATTTAGCAATTGGGAGGATTGGGACTTGGCTGGCACCGAAAAGGGGGGGTTGTTGTGTGGTTTTATTCTGCCTATATTTTATTTTTCTTTTCTTATACTATACATCTTCAGACGTCCTTGCGGGGCTGCATGGTTCGACCCAAAAAAAAAACCCCCCCATTCTTTTCAGATCTTGGTTCTTTGGTGTGTCTAACCTTCTCCCCCCGCAAGCATGCCCCAACTGTACTTAGCTGCTTTCCCCGGGGCCAAGCTGCAAGCTCTGCCTCCGCCTAGATGGGGAGCAGGTGACAGATGCTGTGCAGTCGGGGGCAAAGTGAACGCGAAAAGGAAAAATAGACACTTTGGCCCATGCCAGGGCGAACTCTTCTTCTCTCTTGGGGGGGGGGGCGATATATGGACCGCCTGGTGTATGCATGTAAAAAAAAATAGAAGATTTTCGAGGAGCGCCGAATCACCAGACCCGTGGTACCGGACCTGAAATACCGGTGATGCGAAATATCGGTGATGTGCACCGGGGGTTTGTTTCTGCGGGGTGGCGGTTCGGGATTTTGTCAAGGGACCAAACTTCTTTCGCGATCGATCGATTCAGTTTTCCTAATCGGAGAAAACATCCCCGCCCCTCCCCCCCCCACCTTGGCATTTTCTGATCGATACCCGAGGAAGAGGAAGAGGAGGAGGAGGGCCAAAATAAAATCCCCCCCTCCCCTATTTGATTATTTCTCGTGGGTCTTGGTCCTTATCTAGCGCCTTGTTCTGCATGCTATCCTACGTGTTTCTGACGTGTTTCCTCAAGCCCCCCCCCCCAACCCCCTGCTTGTGTTCTAGCGGGCTCCGTCGTCGCTGGGTGTCTGCCTGTGGCGGCGGCTTACCTCATATGTGGTGGCCTCGTAGGCTCGACCCGGAGCCTGTTATATATGAGTTGGCCCGGGCAAGTCGCCGGGGGGGGGGGTTGAGACTGGTTGTCACCCCTTGTCTTCTCGATATGACGGATAGGGGATAGGAGAAAATGCTTCCCTGGGTCGGCGTCTTGGCTGCCACGCGGCTTCGTCGGGGGTTTCGACCCCACCTCCGATTCATAATCTTGCCCATTTCGTCCACTAGAGGCAACGCAGGCTGTTGACCTATGTGCGATTTGCGCGTGCATGGGATTACATTCGAGTCGCGCTGCAAAAATATAGTCGGGGCAATGGACTCCATTCTTGTAGTAGGAGCCCAGGATCGGGGTGGAGCCGCGTATTCATATTCTTATAACGCGAGATTCTTGCAACGCGACTCGACTGTACTATGGTACGTCCTTTCTTCCAAGAATAACGCCTTACGCTAGCTTTTACAGGCGAGGGGACGACGAATAATCTCATGGTAGACTGACTGCAAATGTGAAGACCTGCATAATAGGCAGCACAGCGCGTCTACCGCGTCGTATGGATGTCTGCGAGCGAATTACCTATGATGGGTGAAGACATGGGTGGGATCGGGCGACCCCTGGGGACGGAGGCATGTCAAAGGTGAGGTGGCAAAGCGATTGCTTTTAGGCGCAAAGAAGTGGCTTGAACAGGGTCGTCCGGTGACTGTTAGCACCATCCGACGTAGGGCATGCCCTTCGACAGGGCACTTCAACCTCCTCAAGTAGTAAAACTGCTTCAACCCTCACTCCATGCAGACTGCAGACTGCATGACAAATTTCTGTTCCATCGTTAAATTACATCCAAATGCTGTCTATTGCGCTATCTCCCTTGCGTTTATTCCCAGCGGCGAGACCCCGATGCCGCCTCGATGACAAAGCCGCCCATAACATCGCTACTTCGCTCTTCCCTCATGACATCACCCTGACCTCTCTTAGCTCTGTTATTAGGGTATCGCAGCTTAGGGACTCTGCGCAAGGGATTGGAAGGGGAGGGAGCCACTAAATGTGGATGAGGCGGCGGAGGCGGAAAGGGTAAGGGAGGGATTTATCACGGCTGCTAATGGAGGAGTTGGACGGACTTGGGTGAGCCAGTACTGGCCAGTGGCCTTGAAACTCTCTAGGGTAAAACAATACCCCCCGAAGGCCGAGACCACCATTGCTATGCCGGTGCAACTACCTGCACGTACAAAGCGCGCCGTGTTCTCCTCATGCTTTGCGGTTCCAGCGGGACTCTCAGCGTCCCATGACCCTTTCTTGTTGCTGCGAAATCGGCGAGGAGGGCCTAAGGCTGCTGCAGCATTTTCGCCGGCGCTTTGAAATGGAGTTTTGGGGTGCTTATCGTCCCGTGGCGTCGGCCATTGAGTAGATATTACGAGAAGGATAGTTGGTTAACTCCCTTGCGATCAGCCCGCCGCAGCTCCTGCGGCTGGCACCCCGCACCTCCTTCTTCGTGGTGGGGCGCACGATAACTGGGGATTCCAATTCTCGAAGCGGTTAGCTATCCTAGCTGGAGGCTGCGCATTAATTGCCGCCGCACACCGGTGCCATTCCTGTCAGTCATCGTGCACTCATCGGCAACAAGCCGGCATGGCATGATGCGCGCGCCATCAAAGCTTGATTTTGAACGCTTCGTGGTCAAGCATTTGCTATCTGCGGGGGTAGCGCGTGCCATACAAAGAGTGGTTGGCCGAGCATTGCGGTGCAGGTTCAGGGCCGCCGCCACATGGATCCCATTTCGCATCCAGACTCTAGTCAGCTCCGCCGCTCAGCCCTTCATATCTCAGCCCTCTCCAGACTTGTGCCCCACATTTCCGTTTGCGGGTGGTTACGTGGGGCGCTCCAGCCAGCCATGCACCCCGGCCTTGGTAGCTTGGAGGTGGAAAAAGGAAATAACAGAAAACTAGCTACGCTATCGCAGGGCTGGACTCCCGCTGTGGCTGGCTCATGCGCCAATATCTCACCCACTGCACGTAAGAAGGGCCGACTAGGTAGGTATCTCTGCATCCCATCCGTAGTGGAGTCGGGGTGATCAGTGAGAATCGCGTGCCGGCGCTCAAATGATCTGCAGTCGGCTCAATCCCACCCTCAGCTCCTCGTAGCCCCGCTATGGGTGATCACTATTTGAAGGAGGGCGTTTCCCGCCGTCGCCTTCCCCGAGGACACGCTTGACCTTAGCCCACCCGTCCACCGTCCAGCGTTGAAGTTGGACAGCTCCCCACATATCAGACCCAATCTCATCTAGCTGCCGCAGAGGTCTTACGTGGCCATCCTTCTTCATCTCTCTTCACCTTATTCGGATATTCCTCAAGCTCTTCTATTGGTTACGCTCCTCCTCCAAAATGTCGGCTCCCATACCGTACCCCATTACTGGTGTCCAAACTGGACTCGGACCTGGCAGTCAGGTTCCCGTCCGTCAAGAGGTTGACGCGTGGTCTAATGACCCCGAAAACCTCACTCAAGTTAATTTATTCATCCTCGCGCTGAGTTTCTTTCAAAACCAGACTGCGAGTGAGACACTATCATATTTTCAGATTGCGGGTTTGTTTTCCTGCCTTCTTTTTCCCTGCTCAAGAAAAACGCCCGTGAATGCTAACCGTACCGTCAGGTATCCATGGCATGCCGTACATCGCATGGAATGAGAAGAAGGTGCCCGTGAACGTAACCGGCTATTGCACTCATAACAGCATACTATTTCCGAGCTGGCATCGCCCCTATGTTGCCCTCTTTGAGGTATGTAGTCCTTCTTAATGGTTCACAGTTGGGTATCATTTTAACTCAGCGACAGCAACGCCTTCACGAAATTATGATACAAGAAATCATCCCAAAGTACCCCCGGGATCAGCAACCCGACTTGGTCAATGCGGCTGATGCTTGGCGTCTTCCCTACTGGGACTGGGCAGTCACAAACGCCTTACCGGACATTGCTACGAAGCGCACCTATACTGTGAATACCTTCGACGGACAGACGGTAGACATCGCCAACCCTCTGTACCAATTCACCATGCCGGGCGGCAAGACAATGGGAACAGGTGGAGTGAGGAGGCTAGTGACACGGACGGGTAGGGTCCTTCCGGTATGTTATCCCCCAAACGCACACGAAAGCTCAAGCTCATTTGCCCTCCTAGTATGATACTTGTAAAGCCACCAGCAGATGCCCGCCCCCGTCAAGTGAAACTGCCGTATGGGCAAACGGCGTGCAAAACAATAACCAGGTCAATATTAATCTCGAGTCCACAATCGATGGTGGTGCAACTCTCCGAGAGGCCGTTTACCGCCTTTTCACCTACCCGGCAGATTACGAGACATTTTCTACTACGGCGATGAATCCCCGCCCTAGTCCGACGGAATACCTCAATTGCGAGGCTATTCACAATAACCTCCATGGCGAGATTGGCGGGAGATATAATGGCCATATGGGAGTTCCAGCTGTCGCAGCTTTTGACCCTATTTTCTGGCTGCACCATTGGTATGCCCATACGAGCAATTAAAAACACAGGAAAAATAAGGCTTACCAATCTTCAACGCAGCAATATCGATCGCCAGTATGCGATCTGGCAGACCATCTTTGATGATCAATGGTTCGACGACCCCAAGGTCCCCCTTCGAGACGGGGGTACCTTTTCTATTCCGAAAGATAACCGCGATACGCCAAAAACGAAGCTCGCCCCATTCCGGGATACCCAGGGAAATTACCATGATTCCAACGACGTTCGTAGCTGGCTCGACTTCGGCTATTCGTACCCCGAGCTCCAGCCATGGCTTCCCAAATACAACCCCGGTGGCCAGTTTGACAAGGCCATTTATATCAATGGCGTTAATAAGCAGATCAACAGCCTTTACGGCCAGACCAGACATGCGTTCTTGAGGCGGACCGTCGCTCAACCGGCAGCCGCGGATGTGGATCAGACTCCCCTCGTAGGGGCGGCCCAGGCCTCTGCAGTCGCGATTCCCACACAAATTGTGAATGAAATTGAGACTCCGGGTGTCAAGCATGATGACTACGTTATCAACGTCCGTTACGAAAAGTGAGTGTGACCCTGCCCAGCTTGGCTACTCGTCCCTTACGCCCTCTTCCATAGGTACGCTCTTCAAGGGGAACCGTACAAGGTTAAATTCTACCTCGACCCGACCACCCACGACCCCGAATCAGGCTACATCGGCAGCGTTTACAACTTCAGTTCCCCGTTGCCAGAAAACCCTGAGGAGCCCGGCTGCGATAACTGTAAAGCCCAGAAGGAGTTGGGTATTATTTCAACCGGTCAGGTTCCTATCACGAGCGTGTTGCTCGACCATATCCAAAATCAACAGAAACCACTCTGGTCGCTGCACAATGACCCAGTCCAGACGTATCTGACGGAACACCTTCGTTGGAAGGTTACTCAGGTTCGTTCATGCTCCGACTAGAGCAATGAAAACGTTGATGCTTTACACGCTAACGTCTTTGATGCGGTGATATATAGTATGGAGAGGAAGTTCCCCTTACTTCCGTCTCGGGGCTCAAAGTTTCTATAGCCGCTGGGACTGTATCCCACTACGACGACAGTAGGGCGTTGTCTGATTACGGCGGTTACAGAGTGTTGTATCCTGTTACCAGTGGCCGCGAAGGGGGCCTCGCCGATGGCGAGGAGTACTAAACACGGCACCAAGATCAATAATGGTCCCACTTTCTGCAACGATTTCTTTTTTGTAAGTGGGGTACTGTTAGCTCGCGCCGCTTGATCCTGCTAGCCTATCCTTTCCGGGTAGTCTGCCCTAGAGTTGAATGAACATTGCCGGAAATTGAAAGCGGAGATCGTGAAAGTGGTACAGTCGAGTCGCGATGCAAGAATCTCGCGTTATAAGAATATGAATACGTGGCTCCACCCCGATCCTGGGCTCTTACTATGGGAGTGGAGTCCATTGCCCCGACCATATTCTTGTAGCGCGACTCGACTGTATTCCCCATGCTGATAGAACTGATGACCCCCGTGATAATGGGGATTACAAACCTAAAGAGATAACTATCCCACGTCAGACTTTTTGCCTGATGAGGGCTAGCTCTGGTCTACCCATTCTCCGCAAGAACAACCTAAAATGAACTGGAAGATTATATGCCTCTCTGCATTTCCCCCATCTTCTTGCCCCGCTTCCCCCGCTCGTACGCGTTCGCAAAGGCACAAGAGCGACACTAATTTAGCGCGAGAGAAAACGCAACACCAATTAACTACCCTCAATTACGTGAAAAACGCGCCCTGGGGGGAAAAACAAAACACCCCAGAGGTAGCAATGAGGCGGACCAATTTATTTCTCCCGGTTACACATGGGATGCCCTACACTCTCCCACAGAGGATGAATGGAATGAGTTTGTACTGTTGCTGGATTGGTCAACGATCCCGTGATTGCTAAGTCTAGAGTTGTTGGAAGCGTGCCAACACGCTGGAGCACAAGGATAATGTTCCATCATAGCTTAGCGTGTGACCGTGTACATAAAGACACACTCAATCCTCGTAGATAGAATGATCAATCAACGACATCTGCCCAGTCCTCCGTTCCTACAAGAGCTCCGGTTGGCGAACAGCCTAGAACACAGACGGGGGGTTCCCGCCAGGCCTCTCATGTACTCCAACCACTTCGGGTTTTGCTTGGGTGGCGGTATGTACACTCCGCCATTTGGGGCGGCCACTCCGTGCACTGGCCATCTCCACTCCATCAAAAATGGTACAGTCGAGTCGTGCTGCGAGAATATGGTTGGGACAATGGACTCCATTCTTATAGTGCGACTATTCTTATAGTAAGAGCCGGGATTGGGGTGGACTCCACACGTTCATATTCTTATAACGCAATAATTCTTATAACGCAAGATTCTTGCAGCACGACTAGACTGTATTGCAGCTCCATCCCGTGAGCACTACCTGTGGGGCAGTGGTGATTTGGGATGATAATGGGGAATCTTGTGACAAGCACTAGGGTATGAGAAATACTAATGCCATGGCTACCAAATTGACGCCACGGACACAATATTATCATAACTGCCATCCCGTGGCAATATTGATGGCTAGTGTGGTTGGCTAATGCCTTCATCATGGAAAATAACTGTTTGACAAAGCTCTGGGTACTCTTTTATCCAAGCATAGTGATAGGATCATCCCATTAGAAATTAGACACCCATGGGTTGTTAATAAAACAATTTTTGATAGGGCATGGTCTGTAAACGGAGTGGCCACCCCAAATGGCGGAGTGTACAAACCGACACCCTTTTGATTTTACACCCTCGTTAGACCGCCAACACCACACCTCGCGCTGGGAGATTTCCGGGAGCTATGGCACCCTAGAAACCGTTTTCAATTACTGCCTAAGTCCTAAGTATCTATAGTGCCTCACGATAACTGGAGCGATATCCTCCAGCCTGATCCAGGGGCACACCGACCACATGTGGTGATGGACTATCCACGTGCAGCGAGCAGGGTCTCGAGAAAAAAGGAAAACCAACTGCGCCCACCAGACGAGTCAGCTGAGGCAATATATAAGGGCGCGAAGTAACCCGAGGCTAGAACGCACCATCCGAGTTCGTCTTCAAACACGCAAAGAAGGGGAAGCTTGTCTGGGTGTTTCTAGCATCTTAGCTGTGTATTTTCATTCACTCAGGAACCCTCTAGCTTTCGCCCTATGGGATATGTCGGCGTTCACGAGATCCGACGATGCATCCGAGCCTCAGCCTGAACCGGCCTCACTGCACTTGGGTGAGGACACATCCCCGGACAGACTACTTCCTCCCTCTACAACGACAGACCCAGGGTCCTCTCCTCTGGGGTCAGGTGGCCAGCAGGTTCTACCCACATCTCGCCACCTTGGGTACCACACGAGTGTCACCACATCCTCTCAGGTCCACCCTGCAAGGAGACTCTCAGTCGAGCTAGAGAGATACCACAGAGATCCCTTACCATTCGTAAACTTCGCGCCGATATCAGATGATCTCGTAAGCACCTCCACTCTGTCGCAAAATACAGTCGCCAAGTAGCAGACGCCCCCACTCACAAACAAGAAGAACCACATGTTAGCGGCAATTATAGGGCCAGTATGTCAAAGCAAATGAATCCTTGTAGCACGCGGTGCGGTTAGCTGATATAGCTCAAAACAGCCAGATTCGCCATACGATGGCGGAACCTTTTACATCCGTATAGACACCCCACTAGAATACCCCTTCAAATCCCCAACTTTCACCTTCGTAACAAGAATCTATCACCCAAATATCAGCCCCCAGGGCAGAGTTTGTATGGACATTCTAACAACACATTGGTCCCCTGCATTCACCATCCCATCTCGTAAGAACATATCTCTATTTCCATAAAACGCCAATATGGGCTCCTTGCTGACCGCATCAAGTACTCTTATCCATCTTTTCTCTCCTCTGTGATCCTCATTTCGAAGAATCTTTCATTCCTGAGGTCACCAAGGAGAACAAACCGGAATTTGAAGCGGCGGCTCAGCGGTACACACAGAAATGGGCTATGGATGAACCGCCCTCGGATATAGAGGTTGGGAATGCGGGGTTGACTATCATGTGGGAAGATTATGTGGAAGATACGGAGGGGGAAATGGAGCGCGTGATTCGTACAATTTCAGAGTCCGGCCAGGTCTCAGAGGAACAGGATGAGCGGATCGAAGCCAGGCATTGAAGCCGATCACCTAGTGGGCTTGCCTATGCTGCAGGCACACCACCCAGTTGGTGGCAATTCTGATTAGCGTGGCGCGTGACGGTTGCACTACAGGAGGGCTCTTGCTTTTTAGGGCTGCAGAGAAGTAGTTAATTGTAGCGCATAAGTCGGTTTGGTAACCAATGGGATACAACTACCACTCTCTTCTTAGTCCCAGAATACTAGGTTTCACATCAGGAATAGCGTTACGAAGCAGAGCTAGGCCATGAACTAGGGAGAATCAAGAGCCATTCCTGAAATCAAGCATCAGTTAGCGTACGTACCTTAGTATAAAGCCGTTTATGCGCCTGAAACGGCGACGGACCGTTCCCTCGCGAGTGTGGGCCTTCTAGCTTTGTTAGGACACGTAGACTGAGTTCACAGATCATATTTCTACGGTTAGGCCTACGAGTACGAACGGGGTAGTAAAGGCAGTGTTAACAGCTTCTAGGAGTTCCTAAGGTACGCAGCAAACTATCTCGCGCTTCCCAGTCAATCTACCTATCCCCTGTCCTCGGTAATGGGCAGTTATGCTACAGGAGATGGCTAGTTTCTTCAGGGGAACTGGAAGCCTAAATCTAATTCAGTATGACGCTGCAGGAAACAGAAGATAACATCAAGACATTCTTTTCCCCTAATTAGGGGAGAGGCGGGGGCCAAAATGCAAGCCCTAAAGCCCATTCCCAATATTGTCGATAGGCCACTTAGCGTCTCAGGGACAGTCTGCTGGATCTCCCCGCATGGCGGAAACGGCTCCCGTGACCATACCCGCTATTTTGGTGTTTAAAATGGAGTCTAGATTGAGGTTGTCTATACGCAGCAGGAGGAGGATCTGGCTCGCCCTTAGTGTACGAGGTGTTGGGTCGAATAGTTTGTCGAGCTGGCAAACTTATTACTAAAATGCCGAGTTCCTCGCTCTCCGCGACCCAATTCCTCAGCCACCGAGTACCCACTTTTTTTTTGTTAAGTAGTAGTCGTCACCAAACGCCCAATTCGTGCTGCATTAAGTGGGTCTCCGCCTCTCTCGTCCACTCGTTGGGCAGAGACCCACAATCTTCAAACTCAAATCGGGATATGGTATCGTCAACAAAGCTCCTCAACCAGTGAGGACCAACAGAAATGGAGACCCACAATATGGGCTCCACTTCTGAGTTGCCACCTCTGGAGGTCCATAAAGGGCGGACCTCCCGCCCACCAGAGGTCGGTCTCTTCCTCCCTCGTTCAAGTCAGTGGCCTATTCAATTGACTGATTCTTTCAAATCTGTTCAATCGAGTAACGCTACTGTCCTAGAACCCTCTGGCACTTTCAACTCCGTCGATAGACCTTGATTCTTATCGGTGGATTGATTCTTTGTCGGACTATCCACTCTCCCGTATCTGAGCAGTCGCGGCTTGTCCCCCTCTTTCTCAGGATATAGGATTTGTGCACAATTGTCAGTTACCAGACGCGGTCGCGACGAGTTCCCCTCCTCCTCTGGCTACCTGGCATCCCCTTTTCTTTTCTACCTTCTTTTCGCTGCTGTCCGCCTGAGGTTGTCGCGACGAGTTCCCCTCTACCTCAGTGACCGGACACTCTCTTCTCCCCTACAGATCTTCCGAGATCCCTTTTCCGTCGGAATAGCTACCGACCATCAAACTTCCATACCTCACTACTAGAGTGCATCAAACTTCCCCCGGTCATACGAACCGGAAGTTACCCAAAGCATATCCACATATCCAACGTCCAATACAAATGGACCGTTCTAATAGCCTATACGTCGTGGAGGTACGCAGGAACAACCCCTTCCAGTTCCTCTTGCTCACTGCTGACCGGACTGAAAACCTAGGGTGAGCCAGCACAGTTCTCAGATAAGGATGGCGCCGTCTCCGCAAAGAAGCCCGGCGCCTATCCGTCTTCAACTAGTTGCTCCTCCCTCCCGAAGCCTGCCATCTACAAAAAGCCTACAAAGTCGGCAGTGGATTTGCTTCGCAATGTCCGCAAGACTGCCCGTACTGCCGTCCAGGCACCACTGGGATTGTTCAAAGCCGTCCCGCGTTGGCTATTGAGGTATCTAAGCCACAGGGTCTCACCCCCACATCTCAAGAATCCAAGACTAACAAGCCATATAAAAGACCTATCCGTCATACCCACAAAGATGAGACTATGGCAGATGAGGCTCAGATGCTCGGCGGTGAAGAACAGCAAGATTATGATACCGATAATACCGAGTCCTCTTCCGAAAATGAATTGCAATGGATAGCCGCAGATTGGCGCAACCACCAGCTGCATGGATACAAGGCAGGGCTTGAGAAAAGAACGAAAGAACACAAAGACCAGATCACGGCGATGAGAGAAATCGCCACCGAGCTCAAATGGATCGCGGCCGATATATCCTCCACAATCCACTCCGACACAGAGACCTCGCTCAAAGAACGCGAAGAGTTGCACCGACTCCAACTGATAAAGCTAGGACAGAGCGTTGAGGAAGCCGAGAGCACTGACGAAGAGGACGAATTGCTTCATCTGAGAGTTATTTGATTGTAGCCGCACTGTTAGGAGTCTTGGGTACACTTTTCCCGCATTGCTTGCACGGTTGGGTATATCAACCCCTCGCTTGGATGGAGTTTTTGTACTTGAAGGAACACAGCCGCTTGGGTCTATTCGAGTCGCTTGGCCTGTATATATATCCCCCCACCAGTAGTCTGCCGTCACAAAAAAGACATTCTACGGGGGAAAATCCCTCCTTCCGATTGAGTTCTACCCAAGGAGAGCTAACCCAGATACGTAAAAACCGAGAGGGGTATCCCCGCAGCTACAGGGACTGCTCCCCCAAAATACGGGCTCGAAACTTCGGGAGGTTCCTTGGCTCCGGGGAGAATGCCATTAGAGGTTCGACGAAAAATGTGGCATGAAATTTCGTGCCAAACACGTGACTGAACACCCTCTCCTAAAACCTTCCATTATTTCCCTCTTTCCTTTGCATGGTGTTTTTCTTTATTTTCGCTTTTTGTGTGTATGCGTATTCGCTGCGTAATCTTACTTTCAAAGGGTCGATAGCGATAGTAATAATAATAATAATAATAATAATAATGAACCCTCAGAAAAATATAAAAAAATCAAAAAGTAATGAGAGGCTAGTGTTTTGTATGTAGTGGTTCTTCCCGACTATTTAGAGGGATATGTGTGTGTGTGGGGGCTATCTTACTAAAAATAGGGCCGGGGATCGGTTGTTTATGGCAGAGGCGGTGTTGGGTGGTGTTTGGTGTTGTGTTGTGCATTAGTCTCGGTATTCGGTTGTTGGACGAATTCACTAGGTATGGCAGAGAGGTAATGGATGAGAAGTTTCGATCAAATCAAATAGTTGCTGGTATTGAGTGAGTGGCTAAATGTAGGATAGAATAGCAACAATCTCCGCCAAAGAATAATCAAGTCGTTAAGAGTCCCTAGGTCACATCAATCGTCTTCCTGTCCCGACGGTTCAATCTGTCCTCTTCAGCAACTCCCCCTTCCTCAACTCCTCCTCCTGCTTCCTCAACTCCGGTGTCATTGCGTCTCCGAAGTCTTCAGCCCCATGCCCGGGCCTAATCTCAAGGACCGCGCCCTTGCCCATCGGACACTTCTTCATCCACCCCAAGGCTTCATCGAGATCCTTGACATCCAGCAGCCAAAATCCACAAACAAGCTCCTGAGCGGGAAAGGGCCCAGGGGTAACGGTAGTGGGGGCGGAGGGGTCCCCAGTGAAGGAGAGGCGGGCTCCTCTAGAGCTAGGAGTGAGGCCTTCGCCAGTAATCAGGATGCGGGCTTCAACGAGGGATTTGTTGAATGCTATCATGGCAGCAAGGAGGTCGGTATCAGGGAGCTTGCCATCCTCGCTATCGGCATTGGCTCTGACGAAAACGGCGAAGAGCATCGTGAAGTCGTACGACGGGCTTCGTTGGTTTTTGGTTTTGGATTCTGCCTCGGAAAGGGTAGGATAAGCGCTATGCGCCACGAACAACAATAGGAAAGGTGTGGATATAGTACTCTTTGTACGCTTAGCTGTATCCTCTCTCTCAAAAGCTGAACCCGCTCGTGTCCGTCCGGCTTTCAATCGGGGGAGGGCCCATCGCTGGGCGGGGTTCTTATGTCGATTTGTGCGGGGCTCTGCCAAGAAGCTCCATGACGTTACGGTTGACTCACGAACGCGTCGCGAATTCACATGACCCCCCTCAACCCAAAACCTCGTATCTGCAGTGACATACGAGTTGGAAATGGGGGTTCCTTTCCCTCTCGGGAAGGACGATACGGAGATGGGACACTATAGGTTCATTGCAATCGTTTTTGCGGAGGCAAATGTGCTGGTCGGATTCTAGTCCGATTTGTTTTTTTTCTTTCCCTCCTCGTATCAGATTTGTTAGTCGCAGGAGCGCTAATTGGCTGCTAATTATACTAGTAGCTGTTGTCGGTATACTGGATCGGCGATCGACTTGGCTCGACGCCTAGTCAAATGGGAGGGGAGAATTTCGGGGTGCCACTCGACAGCAATGGAATGGAATCAAAGATCCCCCCTAGGGATTCGCTGCTACGTAAGGAAGTTAATGATACAGTATTTTCCTCTGCAAGGTGGCCGAGGAAAGTATATCAATCTACGCATCTGAAGTCCAGGAAGGCGCTTAGGAGCTCGGCGGAGGCAGTAGGGGGTTCTGAATCAAAATATGGCGGGTTTCGGTCCAGTCTGTGTCCAAGGAAAAGATCAAGGGTTGAGCCGAGATTAGCGATACAGAGCTAGGTAGAAGAAGTCGCGATATTAGACTCATTACTTGTGTTAGTAAATTTAGTATCCATGAGTCTACATATAGAATTTTAAGAATTGATGGTTAGCACTAGCCAACCCTCGCAAATGGCTACCCCATCTGTCTATCAGGAGCCATTACGGCAGGTCAAGCATTAAGCTCAAGACGCCCCCCCTAGGTACCTCTCCATATACTTCGCCGTGTCCTTAATGCACTGGTCCAACAGAATCCACTCACGCTTACCCATCGCCTCCTCCAACCTCCTCGCACTCAACTTCACTCCTCCCTCCAGCCACTCATAAGTTTCTTTCGTATACCCCTCTCCCGGAGTACCTAGTGGGATAATATCTCCCCTATTCGGGTATATGTTGCGTAGTACGTCCGCGATGGCCTGTGGCGGTGCTAGACCGGCAGAGGCGATATAGCGGTGGCCGTCGGAAGCGGAGGGATGCTCAAGGGCCCAGATGTGGGCCGTGGCGACGTCGCGGACGTCGACGTAGCCAGCAGAACCGATTTTGGGGGGGATTGCACCGTCAGGGGTAGTGCCAGTTAGGATCTCGTAGATAGGACGGATGGTTTCGTTTAGGTCCGTAGGTTTTGGGTGTTTTATCACCGGTGGCCCGTAGACGATGGTCGGGTTGAGGGAGGAAATGGCGAATGGGGGCTATTAGGGAGAGGTTAGCTAGCTTGCCCCGTTCTCTCGAGGGCCATGGGGATTGGGATTGGATCAAATCCCCAACCTTCTCTTTCTCCCTAAACGCCCAAACTGCCTTCTCTGCCGCTGTCTTGCTAGCGGCATATAACACGTGCGGCGGACAGTCTCCCCCCGCCGCCTTCTCAACTTCATCTTCTGCATAGTTGTTCCAGTCATCCTCCGTGTAGGTGTGAGTGTCACGCCCGGGTGACGCGATCGCTGCAACAGATGATGTGATGACCACTGCGTTGAGTTGGGGGCCGGAGCACTTAAGGGCTGAGTGGAGGATCCCAGTTGTACCTGCAATGGCGGGGCCGATTACGAGTGTGGGGTTCTTGAGACGGAAGTCGATGGGAGAGGCCGTGTGGATTATACCGTCAACGCCTGAAGGGTGTTAGGTGGGATAGTTCTTTTGGGGGTCGGAGGTGTCTTCTTGCCTTTGACGACCTCATCGAACGCCCCTTCCTTCGTCATATCCACCACTTCCATGATTTCGACTCTGCCCGCGCGGTAATACTCTGCGTAGGCATCCTTGAGCAGAGGCTCTGCGCGACTGTGCGATCGGCATGTCCCTATCAGTTTATAGCCCTTCTTCAGGATCGCGAGACCTGTGACGGAGGCGAGGTATCCATTGATTCCTGTTATGACCACTGTCTTGCCGTTATGGGGCGGGATGGAGGATGTGGGTTCAGACATTGCGGTTTTGTTCGCCGTCCACAGGTGGGGTGGTTGTTGCAAAAAATTGGTGAGTTCGAGTGCGGGGTGGTTGGAGCTTCGGCCCCACTCTAGTTCCGATGGCATCCGACCTTTGCAATACGTTGTACATCACATACTAAGAGTTTGTACCTACCCCTCACTTGTACAGAGTACTTGTTATCTCCGTAATATCCATTCCAATAGCTTTTGCTCTGCTAGGTTCTAGAGCGCGGCTATCACGCCAACGTCTCGAGTTCATCGGATCCTGGGGCCAACGTAGGGAGTTTCTCTCATCCAAACTCCGTGTGCACTATGCAGTGGGTCCTTCACACAATTCAGGAATCAACGTGTTTTATAGTTCAGCTGATCCCATTATGTAGACTCCACCAATGAGACATTTTTGCCTCCGCCGGGTTAGACTATCTTACATGTGGCAGTAACTAGCCGTATGCATACATAGGGCGGAAAAAACCGATACACCCGAGAGCCTTCCTAGCTTTCTCTGGCACGCTATCGTATTTATCTCCGGTGAGGTTCTGGGCTCCGCGTAAGCTAAGGGAGCGAGCAGCAAGTGCGTAAGCGAGGAAATAGGGATCTTAAGGAGCACTCCCCATCATTAGAGCGTCCCCCGGTTTCTCCTAGATATCCTGGACACAACAAATACGATCAGAGTCACAAGCATCACCAACGATGCAGTGGCACCAAAAATCCAGATACTCAACCGGCCCGTGCCGAGCTCCTTGAAGTTCATACCGAAGATAGACGATACAAAACTCAGCGGGATAAAGACGAAAGCGAGTTTGGTGAGCCGATTGACGCTCCCCGCCTGCGCGATGGCTCTGCTGGATGCCTCTACCCCGAGTCGTGATTCTTTTAGAGACATCATGCTCACATGGCGATTAAGGTAGTCCCGGAGGTCCTGTTGGACTTGCTCGATACGTTGATGGAGCTCCTTGTAGTCTTCAAGCAGTAGACTAATCTTGCTTGTTGGCTCTGGTGGCGCAAATGCCGAGAGACTATTAATTGCTGCTGAGAGATACAGTTGGTGATCGTGGAGGACCGCCCACGACCCCTCGAGGATCTCAGTTTTCGCCATCCCGGCGTTGGCAACCGTGAACTGCTCCTCTAGTTGGGTTGCTAACTGTTGGACACGGGTATTAATCTCTACAGCGAGGAATTGAGCATAAGGGCAAATGTATTCGACAAGGTTAGTGTCGGCCGATCGGACCTCATCTGGAGTGAGTTTCATCAGCGAGGCCTTGAACCTGGAGGAGGGGAGGTCCCGAAGGTATTCAGGTAAGTCGCTGACGTCGCTCCCTCGTAATTTGTTTTTGCTGAATCCCGAGAGGCTTGAAACGCATGGCCTCGAGTCTCGAGCAAAGACCACGACTGATCGCATTATCCGTTAGACTTAGCATCTCCCGTGCAGGGTATGTTGAGAGATGGAGGCACCTACCCGTCGAGGGAGAATTCAGGATGGTTGCAGATATACCCGCACTACCAAGAGCAATCTCCACGGAAACCCGCTCAGATGGTAAGGGCTCGACGGGCTTGTGCTGGAAGCCCCGATGGCGGTTCTTGCATAGCGCTTCGTCGGATTCGTAGTAGTGGTCTAGGTGGCCCCAGAGAAACCATGGGTCTAGCTTGAAATGCATCCCAATGGTATTGATCACATCGCGGTCGATGTTCCATGATTGAATGTAGCTGACGATGATGACACGAGTCGGGATATCATCCGGACGGCTCTTGAGGGCCTCGGATAGCTGTTTACCCGATGCAGGGAAGTCCTGCATCTTCAGGAACCGGCTCCTAGTGCTATCAATGATCCGCACTCGGGTTACAGACGGAGTGGTGCCGGAGTAAGACAGGAAGTTTGCTAGCCATTCAAGTTCGGGGTAGTCAAGGGAAAGGTGCTTGACATACTCGCGGTATGACTGGAACCTGAATTCCCCCATCTCTAATATGGGTGACAATACGGCGGAAGTTGGAATATGTCGCTTCCAGGGCAGATATTGAGCGTGACGGCAAACTCCCCCTCTGCGTATATTTAGTCACTTCACCCTAAGCCACTAAGGGACCAGAATCCATCTTAAAGTATGGAGTATTTCACGTTTGGTAACCAGAATCACCTGACCTTGGATGTTCGCCAATTCTACTCGAAATGTCATTCCCCTCCGACTATGATACGCCGTGGGCCGCTAGGCGTTTCGAGATATTCTGAGCAACTGGCTGAAGCCTCTACTAGACGAGATTTAGGGAAAGAAACAGTTTACGTCAAGGGCTAAAGAGTAGGCGCGGGATATGTTTCACATAGCACTCTGTAGATTGCATTTTGTGTGGCCTCACGATGGCAGGGGTTTTCTAGCCTCATGCGAGGCAAGGAGCTACCGCGGGGTTAGCCCTAGGTGGAGATCGCAGCCGCTCTATCCGCTCGCCAAGCGCGGCGCATACGTACGTATATTATCAGCGATCACTAGCGGTCTTTGCAAGTGCGATGTTATACCCAGTCTACTCAATCCACTCAGACAAGCGTCGGATTTACGTCAGCTCATCGTTTCATACCCAACTGCGACAACGCGTGTTACGCAGAGTTACCATTGCCCCATCGCACTGCCATTGCGCCAACCATTGCATCCCCTCTCGCGTGCTGCGGATGATATCTTAGATCTAAGCCACAGCTGACCACGCTAGTGTGCACGACCTGAAATATCACAGATGCAGTTACAAGTTAGCAGTTTGTTATCAGTAACTGCAGCTCCTCAGCCACCGCATTCAGAGAGATAGTGGGGAGAGTTGGGAGCACACAGTCCCGCCTGCAGATCTCCCAAAAGAATCGCCCCACCGCAGCTATTATACCGCCCAGCGTCATATCAGAGACAGTTTTGGAACATTACCATGCACAGATATATTGACGTCAGTACCAGCATGCGCGGTTGGGACAACGAGGTACTATAACACAAATTAATTGATCGGCCGACCAGGAAGAATAGAGGGGCGGATCGGCCCTGTAGCTGACAACAAAAGAAGACATCTGTCCGACGCGGTAGGTTACATTTTTTTTTAAACGACTCCGGGAAAAATACTCAGGACTATGGGGTGCGAAAGCCCTGAATTCAATCCTTCCGCATCTCGGAGTTATTCCGTGATTTTTTTAGCCGGAGCCGGAGCCGGAGCCAGCCGGCCTCCCTATTCACGAAGGGATCGCCGTGGATGTAAGCTGGTTGCGCGAGCCAACTTCCACTTGCGGGGTTATCTAAGCTAGTAATGAGGACTACGTATAACGATGTAGACCGATCGACGCCTGATACTCTTGTTAGGGTTGGCTGCCCAGACCACCTAATTTATCCGGGTCGGATGTTCCCTTTAGCACGGTAATGTTTGGCAGCCTACGTAAGGTGCAGGGCAGATGGGCTGTGCTCCGCATCCCGTATAGGGTAGATTGGGGCATCTGACAAATGGGGCCAGACGCTGTGCCCGTTTTGCGGCGGGCAAGGAATCAGGCGGTGGTGGCCGTTCCATTTTCAACTCAGCCCTACATTGCCCGGTGGCAGCTCCACTAGCGTCGTAGGTGGTAACCCAAACGATGAAGCAGCGCTAACGGGCTACAACTGTACTCCATACTACGTAGTATTCGGCAAGTTATTGACTGCAACAGCACCCGGAACAACCGCCAAGCGCCCCGTCGTACTACGTAAGTACGTACGAAGCGCATCGTAGTCGTATCGCATCGTGTCAGGTTGCCATGACAGCAGCATCCGGTGATTATGTGAGGCAGGGGTGCGTGGTGTGGCGGCCAACTAGGACGCGGGGAATCGCCGACAATTGCTGTTTCGCGTAGAAGGAGGTGCGGTGCTAGCTGATTGGACTTCGAATGGCCTTTGATTTCCGAAGCGGACGAAGAACCGGCTAGTTAGTTGGATGCCGTTAGCCCCGCCACCCCCCACTGCCTCTTCCCCTGTATTCCTTTTGCCTCTGCATGCCCGGCCAAATTTGATGAAATTAGAGAGGGAAGGGTTGGGTTGGGCGGCTTCCTGCCGATCGATGGGCTAATTAAAACCCGATGCGCGAGAAAGCAGGATACTCTGTCGCTTTTTGGACAAGATGGGGACCGACGTGCCAGGGTGGGCAGATGGTTAAGTAACGGCCACCCGGCCAGGAATCTTGCTCTGGTTATTTCTTTTGTCCCACAAGTCACCCGCTCTTGCCGTCACTCGTTTCGGCTGCTTTGTTTCTCCGTCTCGCTGCTCACTTGGGGACGTGCACACCGTGCGGCTCAGTCGGATTTGAATGGTGAAATAATTCATCTTCTTCGCTCTTTCGCTCGCCTTTTTTTTTTTTTTTCGGACGCAGCACGTAGCACATACATTCGTTTGAGCGAGAGGGAGAACGATGCAAGGGTTTTCGATCCTGAGAGTCTGGTGTTATCTTGCAATCTTTGTGTCGACTGTCTTTAGTGTAGCTGCAGCTCCGCAAGGATGTACTGGTACGCACCCTGGAACGTCATTACTGCACAACCAAGTCCTCTCTGCCTCTGAGTTTGATGGCGAAATCTGACATCCGGGGAAACGAGCTAGGTGCCCCATGCCCTCATCAACCTTCTCCAAACTATTTCCGCCGGCAGTATACTCCCACTGAACCAAATGCCACAGCCGACTTTACACCTACAATCGGAGTGCCTGACGAGGTAGTCTCGCGGTTTCCGATCCAAACACTGCAGAAGGATCATCCGGATGTGTTCAATATGTATCTTCTCGCGGTGGAATGCGCTATGAAGAAAAATCCCACGGATGATATGGATTGGTTCGATATCAGCGGTACGTTTGGGGCCGGTTTTCATGCCTGTGGCGTATATTGGATTGACAGTTTCTCCGGCTGTTAGGGATTCATGGATATCCATACCAGCCATTCCAATACCCTTCGTCATCGGTGGTCAATCCCGGGATGGGGTATTGCACACATCGTAGCGTCCTATTCTTGCCGTGGCACCGTCCTTACCTCTCACTTTTGGAGGTAGGTACCCACACAAACTGAAGCTCCGTCCTTAAAGCCTAGGGCCGCTGAATTCTTCCACAGCAAAGTCTCAACACCGAGGCGCGTGCAATAGCAGCGAAGTTCACGGGCCCAGATGCGGAGAAGTGGGTGAATGCAGCGAAACAAGTTAGATTACCGTGAGTTCCCTTAAGCCTGTAGACTAGGAGTTGTCAGACAAGCAGTGGAATCTCACGAATCTGCACAACAGGTACTGGGACTGGTCAGACCGCGACCAACAGCGCCTCCCTGACATTGTACAGGCCACATCCGTCGATGTGACCAAGCCGGATAGCAATGGAAATCCGGAAGTAGTCAGCATTCCAAATCCACTGCTAAAATATCCTGTTCCTCCTCAACACGTTCAGGTAAACTGCCGGGGTCCGATGGTACCGGAAGGGTTTCAGGTAGTTGTGGGCTAATACGATCTACTCCATAGGCTATTGGGAGTGAAACAACTCGGAGTGACAGAGCCTCGAACAATATGGCGCAGACGTTTGCAATGTAAGGTCTCCTGCCTTAGCTCCTACGAGGGAAAAGAAACTTTTCGTCTTTAAACCTTAGGACGACATTGCTAACGGAACCGGGAAGGCGGAAGCAGCAAACGATAGATCTCTTCGCCATTACCGACTTTAACAAGTTCCAGAAGCAACTCGAGTCCATCCACGATAGTGTCCACGTCAATATAGGCGGTAGCATGGCCGTGGTTAATTATGCAGCCTTCGATCCCATCTTCCACTTACACCACACCAATGTCGATCGTTTGATGGCCATGTACCAAAACATCAAACCAGGCAATACCATGACCCCCGGGCCACGTAGCAATACTCTCGCTCTCGGCGGTGGCCCTGCTGTTAGCGACACGCCCACCACACCACTGTATCCTTTCCGCCACCCAGGTGGGAACGAGTGGACGCCCGATGACCTCAAGTCATATACTAGTATCTTCGATCTCGGCTATTCGTATCCAGAAGTGCCACAACCAAATCAAGATCTTCCAGCTCGGGATACAATATCTATCGGAAATTTGAGTCGCAATTACACGGTCACACAGGCTAACCAACTTTATGCACCCGACGATGCTGCCAGCCAGACCCGAACGGAGTACAGCGCGGTTGTGGTGCTAGATACTGCAGAATTCACGGAATCTTGCAAGGTTTTGCTATACCTTTCTCCTTCTCCGGGTGTACAGGATATTGTGGGGTTAGCGCCCGTGTTCGTCGGCGAAAATGTCACGGAACAGAGCATCACGCGCGTCAACACTACGATACCGCTTACGGAGGCGCTCAATGAGCATGGCTACGGGTCGCTAGAATCTGGGGACGTTTTGCCGCTTCTCAAGGATCAATTATTTTGGTCTATAGAGAAGGTAAGGATACGTCCTTCTGCTCCCCCCGAGATACCCTCCAACAGCCCTCTAATTCTATAACTAAATCCAGGTCGAATCGTCGGACGTAATACCACTAGAGAACATCAAAAGCTTGAAAATTGCCATATATAGCCGGGAGGGATCCTATGCCATGGACAAAGTACCAACTAAGGGCCAGTCGACTGTGTACTCTGAAGTAACGGAAGGAAAACAAGGCGGTTGGAAGACAGGAGATTTGCCGATCGTGGGAGCTCCGGTTCCAGACGAATCGACTGTATCTTGATCTGCTCCCGCCTTCGGGTCCAGGAGATAACTGATGTCCCACTTTCTGTATGTGTACGGTTTGGTTCCTATGGGGGGTCTGTGTGGTCATTCCTTTACGCAATATGTTGGTGGGGGTTACCGCTCCAACTTTTGCGGCTTGTCGGTGACAATGATGCATTTTCGGTTTGGGTTTTTTTTGCTCCGGCCCGGGAAGCTTTTAATACGTGTGGTTCGCTCCGGACTCGAGACATGTTTTTGCACAAAGTGAGAGGCGTTTGGGAGCTGTGCTATTCATTGACTGCTATGACTCGGCTCGGG
Source organism: Geoglossum glabrum (assembly GCA_021527465.2). NCBI lineage: Eukaryota > Fungi > Ascomycota > Geoglossomycetes > Geoglossales > Geoglossaceae > Geoglossum > Geoglossum glabrum. The sequence continues at coordinate 73,847 of JAJDFE020000078.1, forward strand.
TACGGTGAGGGTGGGCTTGCTTGTCCGCCGTCTAGGTGGGAGTGCGTGCAGCACAGTTTCCCGTAGGGTACGATGCCGACGCTGTCACGAACTATACGACGTCACGCGCTACCTAATCCCCAACTAAACCCCATCCATCCCCTTACCCAGAGTAAAAACAAAACAAAACAATAAACCCCCCCCCCCCCCCCCCCGGCCCTATTTTTCCCTCGGATGGTGAAGGGATGTTGTAAACGAGGTGGGTAAGTACTAACTAGTGTGGATGGCTTAGATATGGCGGGGTATCTGCTTAGCTCTATTTAGTCTATGAACGGTGCTTTGTGCTCGTGGGAGTGGGCGTTCTCGTTGTAAGGAATAAGTGTAAGGGGCGGTCTCAGTGTCTGCTGGGCCCTCCTAGACGTCTGTCAGCGTTTGTTGCTAACGGTAAGTCGTATATCGCTGTTACTGCTTGGTGGTGCCTTCGGCTTATCGCCCCCTAGAACGCAGTGTTAACTACTAGGGTGTACGCCGCTAGCCGCGGTCATGTAGTGTGTGTGTATTCCCTCCTAACATCCCTAGGGTTAACTATTCATCAGCTCAGCCACACGCTAGAGTCCCATTCTGCCAGTACAGGGCCCTTGCCCTTGTTTGATTGGTATTGCCACTTGCTATCCGAGATAGCTCCCGAGAATAGCGACTCCCAAGGTCGGCGACATCGGTGCCTATCCAGCTGCGTCCGCGGCGTGGGCATACCTGATATCGCGCTCCGCCGCCAAGTGCGGGGCCGCGCAGTAGCAAGGGCTGCCAACTTTAACCTCCACCGTCTTAAACCACGTGGTCTCTCTCGCCCCTTGACTAGTCAGGCACACGGACTCCAACATGCAAACCGATGCAGCCGCAAAGCTAACAGGCGGTCAATTCCCCTAAACTTCCGCTAGCAGGCTAGATCGCTAAGAGGGGAGAAGCGGGGTTACTGGCGAGGGGTCTGATGTCCGTAATTTATTGACGATCGAGTGCGCCCCGCCAGTGGCACGGCGTCCATCGTCCTAAGCTCTCAGCTGAGCCTTGCTGGTTGGCCAGCCCTCGGCGCCAACATTCGCCCGTGCTTGACGGCCAAGGGTGGCTATTGACCTGCAAACTGGAGTAAGCAACCCCCAGTCCATGGACATGACCGGTCCGGAAAACACAACCCCTAACACTGGAGCGGCGAAAGGGACACGGCCATTGAAGTCGCTAACCACTACATGTGGGTTGAGGCTAAGAGTTGTGTCCTGAGCCCTCGTATCTGCTTACCCCGCTCTCGGGTTCCAAGGTTACATGGCCCACCCACCAGTTCAACTCTGCGCAGCCAACGCTGCAAGCAGATTCCACTTATTCCACGTGCCCTGCCTAATCAAAAGTAGCCTTTGCTGCAGCTAATTGCGGTCTAGGTAAAGTGGTTGTCACCCCGAAGTATCCAAATACCGTTGTATATTATCCTGTGAACTAGTAGAACAGCCACTCGAGCTAATTCGTAGACTGTCTGACCTCCTTTCTGCGAGGTGCCCACCCAGCGGTAGAATTCGCCGCCCAGGGTCCAGGCCGGTGGCCAAGGAGACGTGACGGCCTGCAAGATGCGAAGGCCCAGTCGAACCTTAATAGAGTAGAGTTGCTGAGGGGTACGGAACTCACACGTGATAACAGACGGCTACGAGGCAGACAGATAGTAGCTAGCTAATACGCTCCTTCCTAGGAGACCCGGGAGGGATTCTAAGTTCACTTATCGCTATTAGTTGGTTATTCAGCCTAATGCCACATCAGACCACAGCGAAGGGATGCTCATCGCTAATCCCCCAGCATCTACCTACAGCCACTTAGTTACGGCTCATGTGGCGTCGGAGAGGGGGCTGGCAGTGGGATTGCGGGTGACCTCCTTCTGGCCATTCCTCAATCGTTAGGACCTCAGCGTCACTAGCGGCTATCAACACAGTCCCGCCTGGTCCCAGGACGGACTGTAGAAAGAACCCGGGCCCAGCCCCTCTCCAACTACGATAAGCGTTCAGGTCAATACCTGCAGGCTCACGGGTTTTTCGATATGGTGCATATCTAAGCTAACGACATTGGCATAGGAGGGATGGGTAATTAGTTCATTTCCCCGTGCTTGTATTAGTTCAGCGATTGATGAACTAAGTTTTTCATGACTATGATTCAGGCCAATTACGCCCCGCCCTAGGAATTTGCGCGGTATATAGAGTAATACGACGCAGGACTTGATTAATGGTCAAGATAATAAGCACCTTAGATTATCCTGGCGGTGGTTCTAGTCGTAAACAAGAATTGCCTCCCTACATGTACTAACTAACCACCTTACATCTGTTCGTCATAGCACAACACACAAGAACACAGCCAGTAAGGCCGCAGCAGCAGCCGCAGCAATGTGTGTCCCCTAAGGCACGCGCAGAGCTGCCTTTCGAAGTAACATTAATCTAATATATCTGTTCTCGCCCGGGCCATTTAACCATTACAGAGCTCATTACCTTTACACCGAAGGAGCCTCGCTTGGGAAAAGAGTTCTCACCCATTCACGGCCGCCCTGGCCAAGAACCTTGAAAACAAGGGATAGGGGTGGGGCGGCGAGAGGAGTCCTAGTTGTGCACACAACTCACCGTCCTTCCTTGGATCTGAAATCGGGCCAAAATAATACCTTTCTACCTGTTCTAGGCAACAGCGTGTGGGCTGGCAGCCAACGCTCACGACTTGAAACCTCGTTCTGGCCACGTTCGACCAAGACAACGAGGCCCATAAAGTTACGGGTAACTTACAACTTTTAAAGAAGATTTACAGAAACGATAAGAGCCGAGAGTAGGTGCTGGTTCAGTGGCCTGGGCTGGACAACGCCTGGACAACGCCTACTAGGGACAAATACGCGATCGATCAGGCCTGGAAAATGGAAAATAATTCTTGGTCTCAGGCACCGCTTTCAGGGAAAAAGCCGAGGAGAACGGACGTCTCGTATTTTACGGTTTTATTTAATTAATTAAAAGTTACCGTGCGTTAGCCCGCCCGTTCGCCCGAGGTCGATGACAGACTGTCGCGCAATATCACGGCCAAGCATTTAGTACTTTGCCGGGTCCTCCCAGCTACCGCATCTTTCCCTAGGAACCGGTCTGGATTGCACTACTGCAATATATATATATACGTGAAATCCGTGTCCGGGTGGAATATGGTGGAAGGTACTGGTGGCAAATGGCTTTCTGCGAACAAGTTGTAATCTATTTACAGGGTTGGCAATTGCTCTTTACTCGTTCTATTCTGTGCCGCAGGAACGACGCATGCGTAAGTAATCAATTTATATTGCTCCCTTTGCCCCCCACAACGAACTGCAGGAAGGAATCGAAGGCGCGAGAACAATATGGGGACCGTAAGGCCTGTTCGGCGTTTCCAGATGGGAGAACGCACGTTACGCACCTGCAATCCAGAGTGGGGCCGCCATGAGGTCGTATATTTTTTGGACGAATGCTGAACTGGCAGGGGAACGCAGAGCGTAAGTCCTACAGCCACTTTCGGGTGCCCGCCGGTGCGAACGCAATGCAGACACCGGAATTAACATTGTTACACCAAACAGAGACCTAGGGATCCATCAGCAACAGATCGCCGCTCGCTGCACCCGAGCGGCGCCGCCAAACGACTGGTGGGCTTGCCGTGAGGGAATAGTTGAGTGGTCCAGCATGAATCAAGCCAACGGCTATGGGGGAGCGCGAATTTCGTGAGCACTATAAAAACTCGAGTAAGTCCCCCTTCGGTGGTGATTTGGAGCAGCGCAGACGCATTCCTTTGCAAAAACTAGCTCCAGACACTCGTTATTTAAGTCCGCCCTCCCTTCGCAGAGAACACTCTCAAGCACGAAGCACGCCGATAAACGAGCAAGCCGAACGACAGAATGTTGGCTAATATCAAGGCTGGATCGCTGCTAAGCCTAGTGCTGCTCCTGAGGTACGCGCCCCCCCAACCCAAATGAAGTAGAAATAGGGGCTTGCACTAACTATGCTACTATCACAAGCCCCCTCGCTGTCATCGCTGCCCCCGATGGTTACGGCCACGAAACCTCCACCACCCCCGCACCTGTCTGTGTTACAACTACCGCCCTCACCACCATTCCAAAGCCCTTCACTACTTATGTCATTACAACCGGCGTTAGCACCAAAACGGTTGTAACCACCTTGACAGCCATCGGCTCGACGACCATCGTAAGCGACACCACGAAACTCGTCCCTACCACTGTTACAATTAATGTGACGACCATCATCCCGACGACCATCGTAAGCAGCGTGACGATTGTGACTGCTACAACTATCGTCAGCAAGATCACGACTGTTGTCCCGCTTCTGACCATAGGGACCGCCACGTCTGTCGTCCCAACAACTATTGTAAAACCTGTGACTTCTGTCACTCCCTCAACCAGCCTGTGTCCCGTGACGGTCACGAGTAGCGTCCATTCTGTGGGTACAAGCTACTACGTGAGCACACTTAAGGTGTCAAAATGTACTAAGCCGCCGCCACCAAAGACAAGTGAGCATAAGAGTAAGGGATACAAGATTTGAACGACAGGGAGATGATAGAGGGACTTGGGGGGAGTCCAAGTGCGGTTTGAATCAGCTCAGGGGGATTGGTGATCCGTTGGAGGGGTGGGGTCCTATCGTGGGTGTTAACAAATGCCTCCCTAGTGTTGCTAATACAGGGGCTTCCTCCAGACCAGATAGTTTATGTCATCACTGTCATTACAGCCTCTCTTATTCTGTACCGTCTGTCAAACTAGCTAGAGCCTAGTGCTTAATCATAACTCTAGGCCTAGGGGTGACTAATGCAAGTACTACGTAGAGGGGATAGGGATTGTTAAACACATGTCGTTCAACGTTCAATCAAATGAGGACAAGTCCATAAAGCTCTATCCTTCCGTAGACTAGTTATGAAGTAGTACATAGCCGACATACTCTCTAACAGGGAACTCGTTACAGGCTATTAAATCGTTGTAAGCTAGATGCAACGCTAGTAAGCAACCAAGCTCAACGGCCCTGTCCAATATATAGCGGTAAACTCTACGCGATGCAGCTGCACCTGCCATAAAGATACACATCGGGGCGAAGGAAGGAAGCTGTCTCATGATGAACCAAGCCATCTCCCCTCGAACATCAAGCGTTCACGGAGCAGGCATATATTCCAGGCATGAAGTGTCATCGAGTTAATTTCAAAAGTCTGGTATTTAGTACTGCCACAGGCAGGTGCCCTCCACCAACACGGCTACTTCCTCATCATAGATCGCCCGCAGATTTCTTGCAGGTACCAAGCATGCTCACCAGGACCTCCTTTTCCTCGACTGTAATGGTGAGGCTATACACGCTTTTCACCTTTACCCACATCTTCACATATGTGCAGTAAAACGACTCTATAAAGCCGGGGAATTTTCATCAGCGCCGAAACTCCGCCATAAAACTAACAAGGAAAACGTGAGAAAAATCTCTTACTGAGCGGGGGCTTCCACTCGTCGGGAGCGGCGTCTCCTTTCGCCTGGTTAATGTTATCGGTCACCGCGATGAGTTGGGGGTTCTTGAGATCGTTGGCAAACGCGAGTCGCTGCGCGGCCGTCCAGTAGCTCGCCCCACACTGAGAAAACGGGGCACATTCTGTTAGCAAGACAACGTACCCCCTCACAGGGCGACCAGAGTGGGCTAAGAGGCTAAATTACCCTCCAGGAATGCGACAACGGCACCACATGGTCCACATCGAGATCCGAAGCCTCTGTCCACGTGCCTCCTTCGTATGGGCTATGCCACACCCCACTCACCGCCGCACAGGTCTTTGGGTTCGTTTCCACATCCTCGCCATCACGCATTAGAACAGTCTCGCGAGTGTTACATGCACCGTCAATGGTTTTCCAGCCGCCATATTTCGAGCGGGCATAGTCCCCATCCCAGTCCCATTCCGCGACTTCGAGGGACTCGAGGAGGTCCCAGGTAATAGAAGTAGAGGGAATGTTCGGGGGAAGCGCGTGCGTGAGGAGTAGGAGCGGTTGGATAAGGAGAAGGGTTATGTGTGTAGAGAGCATGGATCAGGTTTTAACTCGATTTGTGGGGAAAGCTGCTCGAGATGTGGTTTGACGATGGTTTTGCTCCTCCCAGGGAATTGTGTAATTTGGGGCTGGTTATATATCCATCGTGCCAGTCGGAAGCCGCGTCGCGAGTGCCAGCCGCACTTGGCTCCAGCTCGCCATGAGCTGGCACGGGGCGAAATGCGGGGCGGACAGTGGTGGAGACTCTCACCACTGATTCTCCTCTCTTGGCGCCGAGAGAAACTGGCGAGAATATCGCGCCAAAACCGGAGAGCTGGGTCTCAAACCTGGCAAGCAGAATGGCTCAATTAGCTATAGTGCAGAATCCTCTGGGTTGTTACCGGCCAGGAAAGACTTGAAGGCAGGAGCTCCGTTGATAGTTGTATTACACTGCGCTGACAGGCTGCCGAGTCCAGGGCTACAAAGCTTCTGGGGTATTTGGTTTTCCTTTTTGTCAACGCGATGAGACATCTACTGTCGAACGGGACTGTTCGTACTAAAGATTTCAAGATTTCCGCCCGAAAACCCCGAATTCAGCGAGTCTGACAACCAAGGTAGGAAATGCCTAGAACGTTGTAGCTTGGGCGGCTAGCCAAGCTACTGCAGCAAAAACTATACCCCCACCCACTTTGGATAATAGCGCGCGCCATCACCATTTCCTACCCTAAGAGTAGTCACCGGGATATTGACACCCCCCGGGATATTGACATAGTTCCAAAATACATACTATTTTGGCACAACAGTAATAATACTGGAGTTAATATCGTCATGTACATTATCTTCTAGACTACTTCCATTACTTTCAGCATCAGATGATAACATAATAGGGCAATGACATCGCCTAGTAGCCCCCCCCCTTACAGCATCCATAGCCTCCTCAAGTGATTTAGGGTCAATACCAGGTACTCTTTTGTATTTCCTAGATGTAACTTCCTCTAGTTCTTTGATATGTGCCAATAGATTCTGTCACTCAGCTTCCAAAATAGTATTCTAAGTATAGAAAAATTCCTGCTGTTTTTTTAATATTTTTTTTCCAATGCGAGTAGGTTTTGTATTATTGTCATCAAGCATTTCTAATACTTTTTTTCATGTCCAATCTTTTTTTTTTTTTTTTTTGTCAGGTTAGATAAATAAATACACATCCCAGATGAGCCCGCCTAATCCTTTCTACGCGAGGCCTGTTTTCTTACTCACACCTATGTACCAGATATTTTTAAAAAAAAAAAAAAAAAAAAAAAAAAACCTCCAAAAGAAAAAAGACCTCGATTAAATCCTCCTTCAAAAGGAATTCCCCTCCCCTACGTGGGCGGGCTTTTGTGGTTTTATTAGATTCGTGGGGGGGAGGTAAATCAGGGTGTAAAATATAAAATATAAAATATAAAATAATATTGAATCAGCTCTGAATATGGGGAGTTTTGCTGTAATGATAATTGTTTAATCAAGGATTTTATTTATTTCATTTTTCCCGTAGAAAGAGCAAGGAATGCATCAGCTTATGAATTCAGAGCGAGCACCGTTTCTCGCTAAGACTTTTTTCGCCTTCCCTTTATTTATTTTTTTCTTCAAAACTCTCTGCGGCGCGCTTCACAGGGTAGTATTTCAGCTG